>MUZH01003780.1:0-23546 GCA_003012965.1 Juglanconis oblonga
TAATTATTATCGGCAGGCTATATAGTTTCCAGATATATATAATAAATAGGCAGGCAGCTTCTTTAGAGTTATAGGTTCCCTTATAGGGTATAAAATATCTTATCTTCGATAGGCAGTCGACTATAATTATAATAGCATTATAGCTATAGCTAATAGGCAGGTATATAATAAAATCTATAGAGAGGTCCTTCTAGGAATATTCGGGTACGGGCAGAGGTTTTAGCAGCCCTTAACGGCCCTTATAGCTCGGCTTAGCTCGTCGGCATTAGTAGCAGTTTAATACCTAGCGCTTAATATATCCTAATATCTAGGGCTAGTAGTATTCTTATTCTAGGATTTCGTAAGTTCTTAAGACTCTTAGGTAACCGGTAATTAGGGAGGTATAGTAGGATTCTAATAATTTAGCTTTTAGCTCGGGCAGGTCCGGGATATATAAGCGATTCCTATAATATAGGTAGTTATTACGATTCTTATAATCGGCTAGGGTTAGTAGCAGGTAATAAGGGGTCTCTTCCTCTAGGGCCTTTAGGACGGAATAAGGGATTAGATCCTTTAGATATCCAGCATTAAATAGTATAGATAGCTCTTCGTTCTAGCGGGGGCGGGCGGTCTTAAGGTTATAGCGGCTTTAGGCTAGGAAGCGGATAGTCTTCTTCGGGCTAGTATATATTAGGGAAGGGGGAATTAGGTTAGTCCTAGGTAGGGCGGGTAACGGAGTTTCGAAATTTTCCCTCTTTAGAATAACTTAACTTTAATATAGTAAGTATTTATCCCCCTCTTAAGGCAGGTCCTTTAACCTCTTAGTTAGGGCGTTAGGCTTTACGCCTTCCTTTCTAGGGCGGTATATAATGCGGAAATTAAAACGGGATAGGAATTCAGACTAGCGGGCTTATCTGCGGTTAAGTAACTTCGTCGTTATAAAGTACTCTAGGTTTTTATAATCCGTAATAACCTTAATAAGGGATAGCGCCCCTTCCAGCTTAAGTCGCTACTCCTCGAAGCAGTATATAATAGCTAGTAGCTTTTTATTATAGATCTTATAATTATACTCCGTGCTTAAGTGCTTTTTAGAGAAAAATATAATAGGTTGCAGGATCCCGTTATCCCTATACTAGGATAGGATACTAGCAGATATATAGTCGGACGAGTCTGTTTTAAGGATAATATCCTTCTCCTAATCGAATAATGCTAGGATTGGGGCCTCGGTAAATATAGTTTTCAGGTTTTAGAATACTTCCTTATAGGTAGGGTTGAAGTTAAACGGGACTCCTTTTCTAATTAGGCGGACTAATAGTAAGATAATCCTTAAGAAATTCCGGATAAAGCAGTAATAGAAGTTACTAAACCCTATAAAGGCTTAAATATCTCTTAGATAGGTTAGTTATTCCTAGTTTATAATAGTCTCGATCTTCCAGGGGTTTATCCGGATACCGTTAGCGCTTATAATAAGGCCTAAGAAGGTTATTTCTTTAATAAAGAATTCGTATTTCCCTAGCTTAATATATAAGCCGGCTTCCCTTAATATAGTCAGGATTAGGCGGAGGTATTATTTATACTTAAAGCGGGTATAGCTATAAATTAGGATATCGTTTAGATAGGTAGTATAAAAGATATCTAGGTATAGTCTTAAAGTATTATTAATAAACCTCTAGAAGGTTGCAGGTGCCCCTATAAGCCCGAAGGGCATTATTAGCAACTCGAATAGGCCGAAATAGGTATAGAAAGCAGTTAGATATTCTTCTCCTTTATAGATATATAGGTTATTAAATATAGAGATAATATTAATCTTCGAGAAGAACTTTATCCCCTTTAGGTTATTTAGGGATTCCTTAATTAATAATAGCGGATAACGATCCTTAATAGTAATATTATTTAGGGCGTGGTAGTCTATATAAAATCGGAGGCCTCCTCCGGGTTTTATAATAAATAGGATAAGTAAGGCGATAGGCGATAAGCTAGGTCTAATAAACCCTTTCCTTAGGTTCTCTTCCAGCTACTCTCTTAGGGCTATAAGCTTATTCCGGGATATAGCATATAGGGGGCCGAATAAAGGCGTCTTGCCCTCTATTAATTCGATATAATAGTCGTATAGGCGGTGCAGTAGTAGTTTCTTAGCTTCTTTCGGGGAGAATATATCCTCGAAGTCCCGGATCTCTTCCGGCAGGGGTATAGCAGCCTTAGGGTTAGGTTTAGTTTTTAGGGCTTTATCCAGTTATTCTAGGGTAACTATAAATAGGCAGTAGCTATCCTTTCGCAAGTATATTATAATAGTACGGAGGGATATAGAATAAATATTATAATTTTTCAGGGCGTCCGGGCGGTACGGTTATAGGTAAAGCCGGGCGGCCTTCGGAATATCTTATAAAGCTTTTAGCTTTAAGGGCCGTCCGGGCAGGTTATAATATTTCCGGTAGTAATTACTATCGAATATAATAGTATAGGCGGCAAAACGGATTATCGGATTATATTATTTTAACTAGGGTATTCCGAATATAATAGGGTAATAGGCTAGCTAGGTAGTATATATTATTATCCTCTCTTAATAATAATCGTTAATACGATAGGCGATAAAGATATAATAAGTAACGGTATTTTCAGAACTCCGGCTATTAATAACCTTTAGGTTAAAGGGTTTCTTTAGGGGCAATAGAGGGATTCCTCTCTCTTAGGCCTAGCTTTAGTTAATAAAAGCTTTGCCTTTAGCTCCGGAATCCGTTAAGGCATATATAGATAGGCTCTTTTCTTCTATAATCAGTTATATAGGCAGTATTAATATATTTAATCGTTAATTCGACTCGTCTTCGACCGAAAGTCTAGTAATAATAGCGATAGATATTCGTAATTTACGCGGGTTAGGAGCCTAAGGGCGACTTACCTTAGGCTTACATTATTTACCGAGCTTTAGGTAAGAGAGATGCTTCGGCCTCGGTTAGGAGAGGAACGGAGAAAGGGACGGGTTAGGGAAGTCCGCAGGGGAGATATAGGACGGAGACCTTATAGATAGGACTAGCGGTTATTAGGTTTAGGGCAGTTAGCTATAAAGTAAGTCTTAGAACTATAATAGTAATATTCGTAATATTCCTTATAGTTATTGCCTTAGTATTACGAACTTAGGTTTATCGGGTCTCCGGGGATATCTAGTCTAGTAGTATTAGGAGACTTAGGATGGGCAGGAGCTAAGGCAGTAGTCCTACCTTAGCTAGGGGTATTCCGGGGCGTAGTAGGTTAAGCAGGAGCGGTAGTATAAGTCTTAGAGACCTGCTATTAGTATTAGCAGTAGCGGTTATCGAGTCCTTATAAGTAGTTAGCATATTTGCAGAAGCGATAGGTTAGGCTAGGGTTATATAGGAGTATATCCTAAAGTTCTCTAAAGATGCCTTAGAATAGTAGAGGAGTTAAGGCATCCTTAGGCATTTCTCCTTTTAAAGCGAGTTATTAAAACTCCGAGAAATAGATACTGAAATTAAAGCCTTTCTGCTTTAAGGAATATAATTTATTCTAAATATTCTAAACCCTATTAGGGTCCCTAAATATATTCTCTAGATATTTTAAAAGTTTAGGGTAATCGATAAACTAGGGAATTCTATATTAGGTCTTCGGGAGGATAAGTTTATAAGCCTTTCCGGTTAGATAGCCGGCGATATAAGTTAGGCAGGTAGTAGTAGATAGGAATCGGTTAGTATTTAAGGTTATTTTAATATAGATCTATTATATAAAGCGCTAAAGGTCGTTATAAGTTCCGTTAAATTCCTTTAGATTAGGGAGTTTCTTACTAAGGTATATAGATACGGAATTTATAATAGGAGTAGGGAGAGATACTTATAGTATAGCAGTTATAGCCGTATTAGCGTAAGGTTCGGTAGCGGAGTTAGTAGGAGGCGTTTATATAGTAGGCGTAGTAGTATTAAGGAGTCGAGCCTTTTTAAGTTCGAGTTATATAAGGTTCCGCTAAGCGGTTTCTAGGAGTTCTTTCTAATAGTTGATAACCCTATCTTACTTATATAGGGTATCTTCGCGCTCTCGAAGCGCATTCTTTAATTCGACGATAGCAGATCGGAGGGAAGAATTCTCTTCCTCCGCCTCTAATAGATAGATATAGAGGTTTCGCAGATATAGGAGCTAGGAGGACGGGTCTCGAGAGATATAAGTCGTAAGCTTATCCGTCGAGTCCATACTTAATAGGGGTTCCGGTCGGGAAGATATTATTACTAACGTCTAAAGGGAAGGAGCTATATAGTATTACGGTAGCAGGCGGATAGATAGGTAAATATTAAGCAGGCAGGTTATAGATAATTCTAATAGCTATAGGCAGGCTCTATCCTTAGGCAGGTATAGGCTCTATTAATAAGATATAGCTCGAAGAGCTATAATACAGGAAATATAGGAAGCGGGACAGGTTCCAGAGTTTTATCTAGCTATCGGCTGATATAAGCATAACCCTAACCCCTCTAGGGTTAGGTCTTCTGAACAGGCAGGACAGGTCTGTGACACTTAAAGTTTATTTTAAAATTCTAGCAAGGACTTTAAAAGGGCTTTAGAACGCGACTCCTTATATTAACAGCCTATCACCCCCAGACTAATAGCCTATCAGAGATCAAAAATAAAGCTATTAAACTAGCTATACGATACTACGCCGCTAAGCACCCTAAAAAGAGCTGGATTAATATTATACCCGCGTTATAATAGGACTTAAATAACGCTGCTTCTTATACTCTAGAGAATATAAGCCCCTACGAGGTATTATTCGGGTTTAAGATCGCTAGACCGGTTAATCGTTTAATTAGCCGCTTATTCCCTATATAAGCAGCAGAAATCAGGTTTTTAAGGCCTTACTTACGATAGGATGCTTAACTAGCAATAGATATTATAAATGCTGAAAATAAGCGACTTTATAATTCCAAGCATTAACTAATCGAATTTCAGACTAGAGACTAGGTTTAGTTAAAGATAGGCAAGGCCTATAAACCCTTATTTAAATAGGATTATAAGCTCTAACCTTTATATACTAGCCCCTATACTATAATTCGCAAGGTTAGCCTATAAGCCTACGAGCTTAATTTCGGCTCTAATACTAAATTATAAGTTAACCCTATCATTAGTATTCTATACCTACTACCGTATAAATATGCAGATAATCCTTTTAGTCGGGAGAAGCCTACTCCCGAGCCCGTTAGCTATAATAAGGAAGGCGAATTCTATAAAGTTAATCGGATTCTAAAGATATGTAAGTATAGGGGTCAAATTCAGTATTTAGTATACTAGAAAGGCTATACCGCTAAGGACGATAGCTAGAAATATCGGCACGAACTATTACTAGAATATAACGACCTTATTAAGGAGTTTCTCTAGACCTCGAAGAAAGCCGTTAAGACCCCGAAGGAATAGACTAATTAGGGGTCTCGGAAAAGCGAGAGACTCCGAAAGGAGTAGAAGGAAGATTTGGGACTAACGATAGACGGATATGGAAAAATAGTATAGTTTTATCGAGGACGCCAATTTCTTTTGGCGTCGCCCGGGATTTGTAGGGCAACGGAGGGGGTCTGTGCTGGTGCACGGGCCACCGCCCTGCAAATATAAAAGAAATTCCGTTTGGGTCTCAAAATAGCTTTAGTTGAGAAAAAATATAACCCACGAGACCAAAACACACCTGACCCTACTGCTGTTTCTACACATCCGGATCATCCCAAAACTCTTCGCTAAACTGCCAACTGAACTCGAAAACCAGGGGTACACCGGGCATGTCACTCGAAAAATTTGTCTGCAGACGAACGTGTCAGTAGCAACTCGAGGAGCTTCATGTGCTGCAGCGAAGCTTACATATCACATCCGACGCCATCCTCACGAAAATCAAGAGAAGAGTACCTCGTGTCCTCATCCGGTGTCCAGTTTTCCTTAGTGCACAGCACGGATAGTAGAGTCTCACGGCCTTGAGCCTGCTCCAGGTTCTGTTCTGCCGCCATGTCTTTTGTGAAGAATGAAAGGAAGAGGGTGAGAGGAATGACAAGAAGAGGATGAGAGCGCGGGCGATTGTCCTGTTAAATGCAATTTCAGCAGGGTAAGCGGGGCTGTGTCACCTCGCTGTGCCGCAGAATTGATGTTGATTCTAGGTCTTGACGCCGGAAATTCATGAGGTTACGTTGGGTGGTTGGTGGTGAGCAGGTAGTATCAATGATGGAGCCTGTGGGACAATGTTAGCACGAACAGGCCACTACAAGACTGCTCTGAGGAGATGTTCAGGGCGTCCATCACCGTCAGCGTCATCAATATCATCAATTGGACCAGCCACTGAACTGAAGCCCCATAGTTGGATACCTCAAAGCCACGAGACCGGCCTGCCGGTCTACCGGGCGGAGGTCGACACGGATGAAATAAAATTGGGGAGGCTGTCATCCAATGCCACTGACTTTGCTTACAGGTGGCAGCGTTCACCGTTTCTTTTTTATTTTAATTTCTATTTATAACTGTTCAAGTTGCAAATAGAAGGCATGTCAGTTCTTAAGGATTGTACTATTGGGATGACTGGCGTCTTTGAGGATTTCCGATTGGGACATGGGCATCCAGCTCAAGGTCCCTGAAGCAATGTGTGGGACAGCGAATCCACTAGGTATCACAATTATCGAATTTGCCGATTGGGAAAAGAAGGACAAGATGAAGAATAAGAATGTGGTTGTGGATTATATGGCCTGGCCTGGCTGGCCTGGCTGGCTGGAAAGTGAGCCGGTGCCTTCAGGAGAGGAGGAAGAGGCGTGCAAACTCGACACCCGGGATGATACCACCAGCAGCGGATGTTCTTCCCAGGAGACTTCATCCACCCAGGGATCTTCACCTGGCACTAAGATGACCTCATCCAACAGCACCTCTTCGTCGACCAAGGGGTCTTCAAACACCAAGTCGGCCACATCTACTAAGACCACTTCAGCGAAGAAGTCCAAGAAGACATGAGCAGAAATTATGCATCATTTCTTCCGCTGAAATTGGATCTGGCATCCGATTGGGTCGATCTCGGGGTCGCTTGATTTGATTACCCAGGAGTTTTGGCTTTGTAGGAGACGATCTTTTGGTGGTTTTTTGTTAAAAAAAAAAAGAAAAAAAAAAAAAAAAAAAAGAAAGCTAGGGGTTTGAGGTTTTGTTTTTGATTGATTGATTTTACGCTGGATAGTATATCCACTCTCTTGGTTTAGATATTTAAAAATTAACTATCGTTCATTTGTTTACTTGTAAAAATCCAAAACATACCTCCTAGAAGCGTATCAACATCCCTCGAAATATTGAACTGGTTTCTCAGCATCAGCCGCCCCAGGCCACTACTATAATCTTCCGGTGTTGGCGGCGTCAAAACTTAACAAAAAAAAACCAACCCCCCCCAGCTGTATATCTAATGTCTGCACGTGCATGGGTTGTCAGGCTATAAGTCTTATAGGTAGCTTTAAGTATCCGCGTGCTATTAGCTACCTATAGGTAGGTAGGTAGTCTAACAGTATATCGTACGCGGTGCCCGGATTTATCCGAGGTACCTATCATACAAAGTTATAGAATCCAGTCCACTAGCAATTTCTGCCTTTATTACACTACAGAATAGGAACGTGTCAAAGGAGTAACTGTCTGGGATTATATATGTCAAAGATGCCACTTATTATTCTTATTTCATATGGCCGACTTATTATATTGCTATTATGGAAAGTGCGCGGCTATGAAACTCGCACTTAGTCGCGAGTTCTGCGGGACGTCAAGGGCAGGATTGGCAACTTTGCAATTGCCACCGTAATGTCGAGCTGGGATAAAATGGAATCGAGGGGGGGGGGAGGTAATGCTTCTTCGAAAGTTCGGTGAAGATAATGCACATGGGCTTGGGCAGGGAACAGGTGACGGTCACTTAGTCATATCTGAACCGATATTAGGAGACATATGCCACTTACGGAAGAAACGATTCCGGCTCAGGTGCGAGACTCGACTCACCTGCAGAAGATACCATACATAGCTACCTGGCAAGATTCTGTCGAGGCCGGGCTAATAAGAGGAGGACCAAGACGGATGCGAACAGCTTCTACAGAAGCGTGCCGCTCATCGTGCAAGATTCAACTGACGTACCATGAAGATATCGATACCAACTACCTAGTAGAGGAATGATGACGGCTTATCACAGCGTGCTTGTCTGCCGCGTAAGTGAGATCTGTGGTCAAAACAAGCTTTGCCAAGCCCGCAAAAAGTATAGCCGGTCATCCCGGAACGATGCGAGGCTTGTGCTGCTGGCTAGGCAACTTTTTTTTTGAATTACGGATTTAGCTGAGAAAGACAGGTTGTCTTGAATCTGTTGCAAAACGACGTACAGTATTAGGCACATAAAGTATGTTCCGGTTGTAAGCATACATGTATATAACGACATCATTGCCATGCCGCCGATTCAGCATAGGACATAAAGAAATCTAGCTACAAGCGTATATCGTTACAATTTTGCTGAGTCACCTAAGTATATATATTGTTGTTTTCAATGAGCATTTCCCTCCCCCTCCCCCAACATCTCTCATACTTACCCAGTCCTAGTACCTACTGGTGGTAGATCTAATTGCCCATCTGGGCGTGATGGTAGGCGGTCATAACTAGACAGAAAGTGGGTTGCCCTAACGATGATATTATTTTTGCTACCCAGAATAACGTTACAGCCAGAATAGACAGGAATTCCTGTTTAGTTGTCAATTTGTGACTTGGGTCCGCCTCTCCACAAGGCGACAGCAGTCCAGTTCGAGGTGTTTGATGATGGAAACTCAACTCAACGAGATTCACCTCTGAAGAGTCCCCAAAGATCATGCAGCCTCCTACGGTCGTTGATCGTACCTAGCACCCCAGCACATCTGCGTCAAATACCTGTGGAGACTTCGTGTGTTGTGTGCTCTCCGAGCTTCGATATATCGACCCGACGTGTAGGTGTGCGCGGAGGAAATAGATAGTAAACCTCGCGAACCAAGATCAGGTGGTGATGCTGCTATCACAACACAGTACGTAGGTACAGGCCGCGGTAGTGATTTTCATTCCCTCGTTGCAGGAGTAACCACGCCTGCCTCAGTGTACCAGCCCCTTCTCGACCCTTATCCTGACCTCATTCCAATATTTCACCCTCGAGGCCTCGCGGAACTTCTTCCCGAACTTGATCATGAACAAGAAAACCGAGCAGACCGCCAGCCCCACAAACGCCACGCTGATAAAACAATTCTGATAGCCCAGCGCGTCCAGCCACGGGGTGATGCCGTACCCGATGGCGAAGCTCATGGTGTTGCGCACGATGATGCACGTAGCCAGTGCGTCGCCGGCGATCTCCCGGTACGAATCGACCAGGTACGCCAGGGAGAGGGTGACGCCGCAGGCGTTGCACACGCTGATGAGGAACATGGCGAAGAGCAGGCCGAACCAGTGGATGCCGTGCGCGGCGCCGACGCCCCAGAGGATGGAGCCCGCGGGCAGGATGATGGTGGACGCGGCGAAGAGCCAGAGGCGCAGCTCGGGCTCGAAGACGCCGCCGCGGCGGTCCCGCCGCGCGAGGCGGATCACGAACCAGTCCGAGAAGACGCCCGTGAAGAGCGCGGCGACGGTGACGCCGAGGATGCAGGAGAGGTACGAGAGGCCGACGATGGCCGGGGAGAAGTTGTACGGCTCGCCGCCGAGGATGAGCGAGGCGGTGGCGTTCAGGATGTTGAACCACACCAGGTAGGTGCCGTAGGAGAACCCGGCGTAGAAGATGACGGGCCACGACAGGAGCTTGAGGATCTGCCAGGCGCGCCAGTGCATCACGAAGGGCCGGGGCTTGTCCCTCAGGGCGAGCTTCTCCGCATATGTCTTGCGCTTGTACGGGATGCTGGTCTCCACGATAGGACTTCCCGGAACCTCTGCGGTGGTGTTCCCTTCGGGGGCCGACTTCTTCTCGCTTGTTCCGTCCACAGCCTCGGCGTCGGATGGATCCGGTGACGGCGTGCCCTCGACAACGCCGACGGTCTTGCGGTCATAATTCGTCTCCTCGAGGAAGAAGAAGAGAAAAACAGACACGACACCGCAGAAAATGGCTTGAAAGAAGAAGCACCATTTGTAGCCCATGCCGTCATTGATAAAACCGGTGATGACGGGCGCGAAAAAGTTCGAGGAGGCGAGGAACCAGGCGTACCACCCCATGTATGTCCCTCGTTCGTGAGCGAAGTAGAGGTCCGTGATGGAAGTCTCGGGGAGCGCCTCGATAGGCGCTGCAACGAATCCGATCACAATGTTCCTGGCGATCCATTGGCCTTCACCTTTGGCATACGGGCTCCAGACACTGACGGCCTGCGTTGGAAAATCAGTTTCACGGCTGGTAAAAACCCAGAGCAAGGGATGCATGCAAGGGGGTGACTTACACAGAGGGCAATCAGGGATACGATGTAGGTTATGCGCTTCCCGTATTGCAGCGCAAAAGGCTGCCAGAAGAGCAAGCCCCATCCGCATAGAAGGAAGAAATAGCCAGTTCCGGCGTTGATGCTGGCCACTGGTCACCAGGTGGCGTTAGAGCCTCCCGTCAGTCTCCATCTCGAGCCTGGATTCAAAAGCAACTCACCACTGACATCGAGCGCCACAGCTAGCTGAGTCTCGACCGAGTACACCACCGACAAGGCCATGCCATTGAACCAAGTGTACCTGCGACCACGATCAATCAGCGCTCGAACTATGCGGTGGCCCGGGCATGATTCGAAGGCTCACATCAAGACGCAGGCAAGCGCCAGACGCTTCCTCCCCGGCGACCAATTCAACGGGTCGTCGGGATCAGCCGAAGGCGTCGGCACGAGGATGATGTCCTTGTGTCCTCGCGCATGCCTGGTCACCAGGTGCGCATCGAGATCGACGAGTTGGATCGTGCCCGGAACCTGAGATTCATCGATGTCGCCTAGGCTGTGGGCGCCGGCCCCTACGAGCGGTGGTAATGCCATGCTGCTGCCACTGGGTCTATTCTGCGAGCGAGGGTTGTGATGTCCTGCGGTGGTGCATCATCCTAGACGACGAGCCTCTGTGGACGAGCTTGCTTGGTCCAAGACACCCGTGGTGAAACCCGCGCTTTTATATACTGAGCAGCTTGGGCGCCCCGAGATAAGCCGTATCTAAACTCGAGGGAGCTTATCACTGACGCAGTGATACCCGGCCGGACTGATATCCTGCAAGTCTCCTGCACGGCGGCATCTGACAGGGGGAAAGATCGTCGTCAGTCCGATACGCCGTCTCACTGAGATGCTAGACGGGAGGCCTGGCAATCTGGCTCAAGTTTGAGTAACTAGGACATACACACGTCAAGAATTCTTCAGCAACGGGATTCAAAATATGTCAATCGATCGGTCCCACTTTCACATGGGCTTCTGTGTGAATAAGGTTCTGCTTTCGCAGGTAGTCCTAGCGGATAATCCGTTGAAACATCGATATCTTTCTTGTAGGAGGTAAATGACCTGTCCTAAAGAGCATGGCAGTGATCCCAGAAAGCGGATGCACCCATCATCACACACGAAGAACCACCACGTCGAGGTGGACGGTGATTATCTTCGTGCTGAACTTTGTCTCAGCCCATCAGGATCTCCACTAATCTATACCTAGCCACTAGCATGCTCGACAGATGTACTCTATCCTGTGGCAATATGTAACCAGTGCTGTGTGTATATGTGCCCACATAGCCTGAGCTTTTTTCCCTCCAGTATTCTGCAATCGCGTTCAGCAATGCAACCATAACATGCGTTCAAAAGTTGGGACAGGACACCGGGGAGAGGGGGGGGGGGGATCCAAATGAAGTGTGTGACAGAGAAAGAAGATAAAAAAACAAAAACCAACCAACCGACGGCCTAGCCTCTCCCATGCTGTGATACTCCAACCCACAATCAATCAATCAAATAAGAAAAGTCAAGGGATATCTTCGCCGACCTACAAAGACCGTATCCGAACAACCTTATGCAGAGCCCCATCAACAACACCGTGCTGCGCCGCCTCGCGATCCTAACGTAGTGGCCTAGCTGAAGGGTGCCACGCCTAGTAGCCCCTCCCGACGCCATCGTCGCGGCTGGCAAGATTCATGCCCGCGATGGCATCGGCGGTCCAGTCCTCCTCATCTTGGATAGAGGGGTGGCGGGCGTGACCACCACCTTGGTGTTGAGGGACGGTATGACCGCGCCAGTCCACCTCCGCGAGCCGGATCTCAGGTGGTTGCTGGTCCGGCTTTGGACCGACGCCTGGGGGACTGTTACCGTCGCCGTCGAACTGGTTGAAATCAGGCGATTCGAAGCCGCCGTGTTGATCGTGCGGCGCCCGGGGCCCCGTAGGCGTCATATCGTCGCGACTATTGCCGTTGGTGCCATTACCCTGACCCTGACCCTGACTGTACCCTGCCCTCATGTTGTCTGGTGGAAGAGCAGCGATGTGCTCGAGCTGTTGCTCTAGTTCTCTCTGTTCCAGAATCTGCGGCGCTGGCTCAACATTACGCAGCGTGCTGCCGACAGAAGCGAGACCGATTTGTGCGCCACTGCTACTCCTGAAGCTGCCATAGCTGGCGCGGTGACCGTCGGAGGTGGCTTCACCCTCACCGTTGCCCATGCCAGTAGAGGTGTCTCGAATGGCAAACTGTGCTATGGTTCTCATTTTGCGGGACACCCAGCCGGCCAAGATCTTGCCTCGTTGCTTCTCGCCGAGGCGAGAACGTGGGAAGTCGCCCTTGTGAATGAAAGCGACGATATCGACGATGATCTGGTGCTCGTTCAGAATGGAGTTGACGATGACGGGAACGAGCGAGGCCAAATAAGCCTTGCGGCCCACTTCCACGATGACAACAACAAGACCGCCAGCTTGGAAGACAGCGCTGTTGCCATGTTAGCTTTGTTGATACCCTGTGCACGACATGGAACTCATCTCATCACTTACCAGCCGCCAGGCATAATATTGCGATGACTTCTCTCCACCGAGGCTTCGATATCCATCGGAAAGTGACTCAATCCGTTAATCTCAAACGTCTCGCCAATGCTACCCAGCACAAACAGAACCTGCATGTCCACCTGCGTGCCACCCGGCCCAATAGGTCTGCTCACGCTGTGGAGGAATCCGAGATCTCCAGTGCGGACGTAGCTAATACTCGGGTCACCGTCAACTGTGCGTCCATCGAACCTCTCCGTGTCAAAAATGTCCTTGGAGCCGTAGAAACACTTAACGCATGCCTCGGAGTCCACCCATATCTCACCATATTCACCGTCGCAGCAGAGCAGTCGGCTTTCCGGGTTGACGATGGCGATCTGTGTAGACACGGGCACCATCCCAGAATCCTGAAGGAGGAGCGCCTTAGGGTCCGTCTCAGCGTCGGTCGGTATGACGAGTCCTCGTCGCAGGGCCTTGGTGTCGAGCCATAACTCGATAGGCTCAATACACATATACGAGCGGGATGCGATCATGGGGTTGAGAACGTGTGAATAGACTGTGTTGATCGCCGTGCGGTCGAGGCCAGTTGCTGCAAAGTGCAGCCGCACCTTCTGGAAGACGTCTATGCGCGGTCGGCCCTCCGCGGATATCATCATATTCTTCAACTCGTGCAGCGTGAATCCCTTGCCTGGTATGAGAGCCATTGCGTGGTCCAGCATTTGAGGCGTCGCGTACGTGTCCTTGATCTTGTACCTGGAGAGTATCATAAACAGTGAGAGAGGGTTCTGTGCAAACTCCACCGGTGACAACAGGTAAGTGGGCGTGCCAATGTAGATGCCCATGAGGCAAGTATGGATGAAGCCCAAGCCAGTAGTACTCCTGACGCAACCCAATACCGGCCTGGAGCTAGTCATCTGGCAAGTCTCCTTCTGAACCTTGCACATGCCTAGAATGGTGTCGTGGCTCAATTGCACCGCAAGTCTCCGCTGATCGGGCGTCCAGTATGTCCAGATAATAACTGGATACCCTGACTGAACCCAGGAGGGATCAACCGTCAGGCCCAGGTCTCGCAATCCGTTATTCTGCTTCGGTGGCTTGGTGGTGTTGTACGTGGGAGGCACCGCAATCTTTAGGATCGATGCAGACTGCTTCACGTGCTGGGCCACGGGCTTCATCTTGAGAAGGTGATCGACGTCCTGGTTCACCAAGACGGCCCTGACGTTGTAATCGGCCACGAGGTGGAGGAATGCAGGCACGTCTTCTGGGAGACGTTGCTGATCCATCGGCGCACATGGAATCACGACAGCGCCGAGGTTGATGCACGCATGTACCGCAAACACGAACTCTTCCGAGTGCGTGTACATGAGAATAACGTGGTCTCGGGGCCGGATCTTGACCTTGTTTTTCAGGTACATGGCAACCGCTGCAACCTTAGTGTCAAACTTTTTCCACGTGATGCCTTTCCCCTCTTTGCCTTTGCCGTCGATGGTGCAGTAGGACAATTCTTCAGACTGCCTGGCCACTCGCCACTGGATAAGGTCGGTGATGCTCTTGAAGTTGTTCAAGGGTGTTGAAGTGCGGTCATCGATCACCACCTCGCGGCGGTCAATACCAGAGTACTGTCTCTCCACGGGACCCAAAACCTCCATGCGCGAATCTGAGGCCAGGTTCGACCAGATACCGCCCATCGGGTCAACGCCAACAGGCAGATTCAGTACGGCATGTTCCACACCAAACTTGACGTGCACAGCGGGCAGATTACCCAGGTCAAACTCCTTGCGGCAGAGCATGTTTCCGATCTCCCTACGACCGTTCTTCTGTACTCTGGGCAGCGAGTTTGGCGCGGTGATCAGCACACAGTAAACACGCAAGTGGTGCTCTTGCATCAAAAGGTCCATACATCTCTCGGACAACGAGTCTAAGAGGGCCGTATCCAGCTGTCGCGGAGGACCACCCGAGGTCGCTGGTGCTGTGGACGCTGCCGTCGACTCCAGGACGACGACGGGCAGATGCTCTTCATTGACAAAGACATCGAATGCAGAGCAGTCAAAGATCTTTGGGATGTTGCGCATGATGCTGACAACGATGTGTTGCACGAAAAAGTATCGATACTCGGCAACCTCGTGTCCGTGTTCAACCCATTCCACCTTCTGCCTGATACGGTCCTCGTACAGTCCCAGGACGAACACCTTGCCTTCAATGATGGTACCGAGAAGGCCGGTTCGGAGGAACTCGGGCTCAACGGGAGTGGGTGTCGGGTTGCCGGGGTCGAACTTGTACGGTCTGGCATGGAAAATTTGCTCCGTGTGCTTGGGTAGAGCCCAGAACCCCCCAGACAGAGAGGGTGAGTCTACCCAGATCTCACCAATGGAGCGAGGTGAAGACAACAAGCCCGTTTCGGGATCGACAATCGCCAAGGTGGCGTCCGGTATCGGGTACCCGAAGGCACCGACGCGAACGGTGCTTGGGTCGCTGGCCTTCTTCTGGGCCTCCTCCCCGATAGCAACGACCAGGACCTCGTTGGATTTCAGGGCTTCTCGGTCGAGCAGGACCTCGCTCAACTCGTTCTTAGCGCGCTGTTCAGTGACAGTGGTCGTGCCTCCGCCGAGAAGACTTCCCCCAAAGCCGTTCGCTGGCTTCTGCTCCTCTTCCTTGTCCTTCTCCTCTTCGGAATCGGTACCGTCCTCCACGTCGTCTAACTTTAGAGGGCAGCCCATGCGCTCCTCGCCACCCAACCAGTCGCGCACACTGATGACCATGCCTCCATGCTCCGGCAGACAAAGCATTGGGGCCACGACTTCTCGGGCTCTCGGATTCCTGAGCGGTCGCAGCCATCGATCTGCCAAAACTTCGTGGAACTCGGGGTCCACAGTAACTGTGTCTATCAGACACAACTTTACTGATTGGAAATTCGGCTCCGTGCCCTTCTTGTAGTTTCGAGTCGTCATGGGATCTTGCTGATAGTTATACGCAGCTCGCTTCAGACCGGGATAGTCAGCCGCCATGAGCGTGGCTTTGTATTTGGTGATGAGGTGGGCATAAAGGCCAGGAACGTCGACAGCCTTGTTCTCCACCCAGACCGTGGTGTGCCCGCCGTAGACCGTCAGCAAGACACCAAGAATCATGCCGATTCCCTGCCGCGGATCCAGGTAGGAAAGCAATATCTCACTGCTTGCGCCGCCTCCGATGAGCCTTCCGTTCTTGTCCCGCAGAGAGGTGCTGAAGGTATCCCCGGGTGAATTGCTCGGTACTTGGGACACGATGGCGCTCAAGCAAGCCATCTGGTGCATAATGGTCCGGTGGCTCAGTACGACGCCCCGGAGGTCGCCGGTCGGGGCTCTCGAGAATTCCACATAAGCGAGGTCTGGCACGGACAGTGCCGGGGTATCGTCCTTCTTCTTGGGGTGGTAGCTGCCGAACTCATTCGTCTTCCACCATTCGACTCCCTTTGGCCACGTGAGCTTCTGGACCGTTATGTCCCGCTGGAAAGCTTTCAGGTTGTTGTCCGTTGTCAGCGCAAGATGGGCTTGCGTAGACGTCAGGATCAAGTTGAGCTTCTGATAATCCTGCAGCTCGTTAATAGGGACGGCCACGACCCCAGCAATAAAACACCCAAGCAGGGCTATGGCGAAGTCGATAATCTCCGTGTCGCGGTAGATGAGCGCGACACGATCCCCTCGGTAGAGCGAGCTCTTGTCCCTGATGACTTGGGCCACCTTCTCCGCCCTCGATGCAAGCTTGTCCCACGTGATTGACGCCGTCTCCTTCCCACGGCTGTCGAGGACCCAGTATGCCGGAAGCTTGGCCGACGTGCGACCTCGATGGCGCAACACCGCAGCTATGTTGTCGAACTGAGACATCTGAACATGGGAATTGTGTGGGTCGTATATTGCGAAAGGCACCTCGCGCGGCTCGAGCGGCATGAGATATTCAAGGATATCGGGGGTGGGAAGGTCGCTCGCGGATAGCATGGGAGGGGCCATGGCGGCTGTCGGGGAGAAGGCATCGCTCGCGGAGTAGCGCTGGCCTCCGCCGTACTGCTCGGAAGGCGTCTGGTCATAGGCTTGTTGGCCAGCAAAGTCAGAGAAGTAGCCCTGAGCGTCCAGCAAAGTTCCGGTGCGGCTGTCGTAGGTGTTGCGCCGCTCTGGCTCTCCATAGCCACCATGGCGCTCCGGGTTGAAAGCATAGTCGCCTGAAGTCATGGTGGGCGACCTCATGGACTCCTCCAGACCTTGACTCGGCGTGAGGAAAAGCGAATCTCGCTGTGGCATGGCCGGGCGCGAGTCGGCGAAGGAGCCACCGGGAGCCAGGAGATTGGCGGGATGCTGCTCGGGAGGCAGTGAGTATAGGCTCTGAGGCGGTTGCGAGAAGGGGGACTGAGCCCGGCTGTCTGATGAGGAGGCCATCCTGAGCACGGGGGATCGTGGACCCTGGGGCGAGTTCGCACTCAGGGCAGCCAGCGCGGCAGCTCTTGTGCCATCGTTGGAGGGGTGGGAGGAGCTATCGGGAGAGTGGATGCGCAAGCCAACTTGCGACTCGGTCGGAATGGGGCCGTACTGGGAGAGGAGCTGTGTCCTCCGTTTCTGATATCTATGGTCGGGGCAGAGTCAACGAGGTCAGCGCCTAGCAAGGACAGCCCGAGTCGGGAGGGTGGGAATATAGTTTCGGGAATTTGTGACAGGTGGTTCGAGGATGCAGGGCTCGCGCGGGTGAGGGAGAGTATTCCATACCCCTTTTCTGTGATGTCGCCTTCCTACATGGCCGAAACAAGAGGTTAGCCAAAAGAGGTTTTGTCTTGAGCAGGGTCGCTAGGACACAAGAGCAACGGGACGGTTCGCATCGAGGCTGATGTCGCGTTGGCGCTGGGGCGGCGAGGGGAATTGAGGCTCGAGTGTCGAGTGTCGAGTGTCTGATCGCCTCGGCGAGCGCCATGGACCGCAAGGCAACGAGCCGGGACGAAGAGCGCGGGCGTGGGACGTACCTCCAATTCCTTCTCTAATTCTTCTAACTTCTCCTGCAGATCTGGCGCGAGTTCTACAGACATGATGGGCGATTCGGTGGTGGCCGGCCAGAGGCAGAGAGCGAGGGCGAGGACGAGGGCGAGGATGGTAAGGAGTCCGGAGTAATGTGCGGATAAGCGTTCAGAACTGAGTCAAACAGCTGAGGAGAAGACGTCGAGAGACTATGTGGTGTTGTGGACAGTCCAACCAAGCAGGTTCGAGGTTCAAGGTTGGAGATTGATTGGAGGTCGAAGGTGGACCGGACCTCGGGAGCGCAGAACATTGGAAGCCAACAAAAGCAGCCGCAGCATCCTCTTCCCCAGATGGATCTGCACGGCAGCAGTGATGGATGAGTCGATGGATGAGTGGGTCGTCGAGATCTGGGGGTCCTTGGTCTGACACGACCTGGAATCCCTCAGTGACTTGACGGCAGGTGGCTCACTGCCTGACAGCCTGACTGAGCTGAGCTGAGCAGTGGTGGTGGTGGTGGTGGTGGTTGCAGTTGCTACTATCGCTGGCCAGATTGCCAAAAAAGACCTTGGGACATCCGATTCGGCGTCAACAAATCTCCGCAGTCCAGAATTCAGGGTCAGATTAAGGTCGGTGTCGTGACGTATGCGTGCTCCTCTCAGCGTCTGTTCCCTGGTTCCTGGTTGTGCAGCTCAGGGGGGGGGGATGCCATGGTAGAAGCAGCAGTGCCACCAACTCGGGTTAGGCGAATGCAACTCTCACCAAGCTTACCAAATTGGGGGTGGCGGGGGGCTTCTCAGGTGATTCGTGGAGGGGTGGGCCTGCAGCGCCAGGGCTGTTGCAAACACAGCAGAACATATACTGAGGCATTGAGGACAGGAAAACCCCAAATGGAGCCTCCAATGGAGGGGGGATCCGTATTCCAAAGGACCGAGTAGTAGCCTCACCCTGCAGTATCTAAAAGTAGCTGCCAGCAACCAATGCATGCATCCACCATCTCGTCGTATCTGAGCACCGGAAAGGGAGAACTTCGGCACCGTCAACATATCCGTCCCGAAGCAGCTAGACCGGACCGGGAATACGAGACCCCGCCAGGTTAGTCCATGGTGGGGCTCTGCCGGAACAACCCTACCATGCAAAACTTCTTCAACTTCAACCCACCACACAACTTCAGGTTGGAAGATGGCTTCAACCCAGAATCCCTGCACCTGCCGACATCTCTGTCCTTGGAATGGCAGCAACCACGGCAGATGTTGACCAGCAGGCTCATGGTGACCAGGCTCATGGTGACCAGGCTCATGGTGACCATCATTTGCTGTCCAGCCTGCTGGCAAGGCTGACTTGACTTCACGACATCGCTTTGTTCTGGCAAGTCACCAACATGAGAATACAACCTCCAGACCAAGGGACACCTCCCCAGATGGTCAGTCCACTTCCCCTTCCCCCTTTCCACCCTTTTCCACTTGATGAGATTCTTCGCATTCACAGACCTGTTCTGAAACACCTACTGTTGATAAAATGCATGAGCTTTCTTCTCTGACCCATCACCATCCAAATTCATCTCGCCACCAACCTGCTGCCACCCTGACCTAGTCCTTGCTGACATCCACCACAGCCTCAACACTCCATCTGCAGTCCAGTGCTGAACTCACCGCTTCTGCTTGACATGGTCCCAATGGCAGCCTCATTCCTCTTCCAAAAGCTCCGCCCACAACGGTGAGCATATCGGAATCCTCAGCAGTCAGGAGAATGGATGTCCTTGGGCTTTGTCTCGTCTACCCTGCTGCCATTCAGCAACGACAATGCTCTTGGGTCGCCCTCTACTTCAATACACAGGATAGCCCGCGTCTTTATCAGAGCCCTCGCCCCTGCACAATAGTCTTGTGCTGTGCTCTCTGATTCTGATTGACTTCATCTTGCCAGAACAATCATGTACCCAACAAAGTGCCATGTGTTGCAGGTCCTTGTTCTCCTTCCTCCTTGCCGGCGCCAATTCACATAAGGAATTGTCCTCGTTGCTCTCCGTCCTCGTCTCCTCGACCCTCGGACTTTTCGGCTTTCGATTCTTCGAGATGGTCGTCAACGTCCGATTCCACAACTCTAAATCCGCCAATATGTCTTCACCGATCAATGAAATCAGCCTTCCCGAAGAGTTTGATCCCGCCGACTTTCTCCAGTTTGATCTTCCCGAGGGCCTCGACGGCTATGACTTCGACGCCGTCGAGATGCCCAATCTTTCCCCGGTGTTCAGGAAGCTAGCCACAGCAGAAGCACCGTCCATCCAGACTGCCGTGCAGTCACCCACCACGCGGCCTCAGCCATCAGGCCCGCACCCTCAGGCGGGGCGGACTTCTATCGTTACGGCTCGGCGACGGTCAAGTGCCAGGTCCAATGAGTCCCTAGTCCCAGTCACAATTCAGCACCAAAATGGCAGGAAACGTTCTTGGGAGGTCGCTCTGGGCAGTGATCACGAGGCTTGGCTCAACAGCATGCCTACTGGCCAGCAGCTCACCCAGCAGCTCACCCAGCAGGTGTCCGTCTCTCCACAGCCTCAACGACTTTCGATGGCCACAAGCGTTTCGCAGTCGAGATCGCCCGTGGACTACCGGCTCCACCAGCAGTCCTCTGCCCCTCTGCAGCCTCAAGCAATATCTACTCCTAAAAGCGCACCACAAACTAGAGTGCCTGTTGCTCGGCAGATCCCTTGTCTGTCAACAGGCTATGTGCCGGCAGTTGACCCCAGCGTCCAGGTCGCGGCTTCTGATCCTCAACTGGGCCAACAAGAGCTTGCCCCTTCGCAGTCACACATGGTCCCGATGGTCTCCCATCCCCCAATGCCCGTTGCTCCACACGCACGCCACGTCCCACCAGTTGGGCAAAGTCTACAGCGTCCCCCACAACGTCCTGCAGGCTTGTCCCGGCGTGACATGGTATGCGCCCGTGCTCAGCCTTCCCAACAAGGCTTTCCGCGTCATGGTCTCGCAGGTCGTCCGCCGCCACCGCCCGAGATCGCGCTCTTCGTCAACGCTCATCATATGCCGCAAAATAACGACCGGGTACCAGACAAGCGTGGTCTCAAGGACACGACAGTCGCGAACGACTTCTACTACTTCATTAGCGCTCTACCCGACCTCCCACTTCTTTTGTGTGGAAAGACAATTACCTATAACGGTGTTGAGTTCGACCCCAGCTTGCGCTTCACAGGGCGGGAGTTCCTCGAATACCTCCACTGCGCGTCCCAGCGGCCGGATCTCACTCGCCAGCCCATCCTGCGCATCCAGATCCAACCTGCCCAGTACAACCATCGGTATATCCGTGCCGGTGACAGTTTCAAGTGCCGCCTCGCATCCTGCCCGGACAAGAAAGGCACCATTCTGAAAGGCCAATTTCGCGTCTGTATTTCGGAGTTCAACGACGAGCGCGGGGACTGGATCAACCCGTTTCATAATGCTGGCTTCGTGCACCTCTTCTGCCTCGAACAGCAGGTGAACCTAATCGAGCTCTGCTGCAGCCCCGACGTGGTGGTCCTTCCCGAGACACGCAGTCTGCAACATGAGCCGCCTGCCACGACGAGCTTGCGGAAGAACAATCCGATGGCCCTGAACGACCTGGAGAGGGGCGTCGTGGAGGAATGGATCCACGAGATCGGCGACCGTTGGGAGGCTTTTCAGTCTCACTTCCCAAATCCCGCAACGCGCCCACCATTCGTTCTTCAGCAGGAGGATACACTAACTTACCGTCTCACCAAGGCCCACACGGAGAACAAGGCTCTCCAGAACATTCAGAAGAAGCGTAAGCTGGAGGCTGGGGGGCGACTGACGGCCCACCTGGATGAACATGTGGGCGATGTCAGCAAGCAGGTCGCGATGCGGAAGAGGATGCTTGCGCAGCAGCGAGAACGAGCCCCGGGGAATGGTTCTCACACCCGACAGTCGCCGGAGCCGGAGCCTCGTACCAAGAGGCGGCGGGTGACTCCGCCTTCACACCCGGCGCCGAGGCCACTATCATGGGAAGCCGAGATGATTGCGGGGTTTCATGATCATGCTAACGTAAATGTGACACATCCCCAGGGAAGTTACAACCTGGTAGGTCCCTACCACGCTCCTAATAAACTGTCCCGACTCCCTCCATCCCAGACAAGTTACGATCCGGTAGGTCTTTACTTCCCAGACCCCGCAGCCGACGGCCTCCCTCTTCTTCCTCCAGCTGCCCCTCTCACGTCCGAAGCGTTGCCACAGTCGTCGCCTACACGCACGACCCGGTTTGTTGGCAGCCTTTCGAGTGTGAGAGCTGAGCCCACGCTCACGCCGCCGGGCAACATTGACGACCGGTGGTTCTTTCAGATTGGCCACGTGGAGCCCTCCCAGCCAAAGGGTGTGACGGACCTCCCCCAGTATGCTCAGCGCCGAGCATCGCTCATGGCCGCGATTACTTCACCCTCCCGCCGGCGCCCGTCTGCGGCTTTGGTTGTGGTCACGCCGGGCGTGGGTGGGAGGAGATGCAAGTCGCGCTCGTCAGCCTCGAGGGCGGTACCAAGGGTGTCGAATGCGAGTCTAGGAGCCGAGTGGTTGGATTACCTCGGGCAGATTGATGAAGCTGAGCCCAATGTTGCGGATGGGGAGGACAAAGAAAGCCTTTTCGGGGAGAGTGGGCCTCGGGTCGAGGAGACTGAGTAACGAGTGAGTATTTCGGTAAGATTAGTAGCCTTGATGGTCAAGTTGACTTGTTAAGTATCGTTTGTTTGAGTTGATGTGTATCAGAGTCCACAATGTTTTGGCGTTTTCATGAGGGTTTCGTTTTTTGACGTTGGTTCGGCGTACGGTGTAGTAGCACATTGAGTAGTAGCAGGGGCATTTTTGAGATCGATACACATTTGTTTGCCTTGCCGGAAGCAGTCTACGGACATTGTATGCATATAATTATTCGGGCTATCAACGTGTTCGAACTAGCAAAGCCAAGATCCGAAGAAGAAGAAAGAGAAGAAAGAGGCGTGGTTCAACAAGTGCTCTCACGGAGTGCCCGGTCGATGAATTCGGGCCTCTGCAGTGAGGACGGGACTCGACAGGATTCGAGGCAGACCATTGACGACGTGCATAAGCGGCCTGCATGCGATATTACACGTACAATGCTCGATCTGCTCGACCTGCGGGCGCAGGGGGTGGATGATTGTCAGGTTCCTGCTGGAATGCAAGTGTGACGCAGTGAGATGCCGTGAGACGGCATGAGCAAACTGCAATAATACTACCTAGGTATGTACCTACGTCCTACTCACAACTACCTAGGTATGTATGTACCTACCGTTGAGTGTGAGGATGCGGCGACGTCACACGGTGCAGACCAGGATGATCCTCCCAGCCACTGGCTGCATCGGGTTCCACTCCCACGGGGAACCTGCCCAGGTGAGAGGCATGATGGCATGCGGCAGCACATGCAACTGCACCACCGGCGAGGCCGAAGGCCAAGCCTCATTTTTGTGCCCGTACAAGGCCGGAACGGTAGCAAACTGGTCTGATACTCCTCGGGGTCTTTGCGATCAAATGACTTTTTGCGTGTACAAACAACACCTTCCGAGGTTTATTATTCTTGTTCTTCGGAAGTCATCGTGAGTGGGTCTTGTCGAATTGACGGTGCAGCCCTTCCCCATCCCCCCCCCGGGGCCCCGATGGCCCACCTGTAATAAGG
>MUZH01003781.1:0-23558 GCA_003012965.1 Juglanconis oblonga
GGATAAAATAGACACTCGGTGGAGGGAAAGGAGGCAGACGACGAGTGTCTTCTTCTTGGGCGATTGCAGCTTCCTTGTTGTCTTTGCTTCTGGTATTCCGGGCTCAGAAACGTCATATGCATGGTCAAATCCGTCTTAAGGTTGCACTTTTTGTTGTCTTCGAATTTCCACTCCTTGACTCTGGGTCGCCTATATCATAGCAGATTGCTGGTATTATTCGGTTCAATAAGTTCCCTTGGATGGGCCAGTTGCGCACCCAGGGGCCTTACCATCTACTCTAACACCACCGGATAGCATTCAGAAATCAATGAGGCTGAATACCGGTCAGCCTACATGTGTCTGGCCGCCTGATATGTTACCCTATCAATCTATCCGTATATTGGCATGCCCCATGTTGGAGATTGCATTTGCCGTCCTCTATTCAAAGTGATGATTCAATGCTTAGAGCATATCTGGAACAGCAGGCACCCTTACGATGTTCCGTGTCCTCTGTCTGTATTTGCACAGCCCGTACATTTTACTTGAGGTCAAGCTTGGACCTTAGCATCTGGATATTGTACAGACAGGTATCTGAAGTCTCCTGTCACTCCAATGTTTCCCACCACGCCCAGTCCGAACCATTCTTTCTGTTCCGCAGTCAACGTGTCTTGGATCTCCGTGACAAGGCGTCATAGGACAGTCCTTAGATGGGACTTGCTCCGGCAGCGATGACAGCGCCAGATCAAGCTCTGGAAGCCAGTATAAAATGTTGGAGACGGTTTAGAACTCCTTCGCGCCATCCATTATGTGGTCCGATAGGCACTCGTCAGGCGACAGACTCGACTGAGAGGATGCGAGTGTTGATTATATGAATCTCAGGTAGGAGAGGAAGTCCTAGATCAACTCGATATTGACATGCCTTTAATCTATCTGATAGATGCTAGAGATGTGGCTCCACGGGTTCCGGAGTGTAGAGGGTTCTTGTGGCTGAAGTAGTCGATTCCTGTGGTTGTGTGGGAAGAGCCGTGGCGGTCCCTATGACCACAACGGCCAAGAGGCAAGTGAATTATATGGGGATTTGCATTATAGCTAGGGTTTAGCGGGAAAGGGAAAGTGATGCTGCTGCTTTTTATTTGGAGGTATAAAGGACAGCGAGGGGAAATGAGGATAAGGTAGAAAGCATGTCACTAGAGGGGAAAGCGACATGAAGTACAAAGCATTGGCATCGGAGAATCCTCCGAGAGATTTGCCAAACAACGTAGATTTATCTTCCCCTGACTATGAGAAGAACTCCTGCAATGCTATAATGTACATACTATTCCACAATATCTACACAGAAAACCCATTAATGCCAGTCCCTTCAGGTCTCGACAATCCATCATCTATTACCAAATTCCTAGGAAGCAAAGCCTGCGAACGCCGCCTTGAGGTATCTACCTGTCTATGCCGTTTTGTTTCGTGACGATTCATGACGCATCGCTATGGGTGCTTGCGTCCCCCCGTGAACATCCGCCTGCCCTTTCCTTCCACTATTAGGCAGACACTGAATTTTTGCTGAGGCGGACCAAGAATGTCCAAGCCATATGTGAGCACCTCCTCTTGGGAAGAAAACCCCGATCTTCCCGTTCCAGGCGGACTTTTTTGTTTTCGTTGAGATCGGCGCGCCACAACCAGAAGTCACGCCTTCTTCAGAGCCCCGTGCTCTTGACGCAAGTCCACAACACGATCGGGACAACCACATTATCATTCCCACCCGTGAGGACCGCCTCTGTCAGACTCGCCACCGAGGCGCACACGCCCGTATTGAGTAGCACGCCGGTCCACTTCCACTCCTTGAAGCCCGCCCATAGCACATCGAAACCACCGTACGGTGTGGCCTCCAGTCCGTTGTCGAGATAGTTCGTGATGGGCCACCCGCCGATCTTCAGCCAGGCGTTAGCTGCCAAGAGACCGACAAACACGGCCGCCGCGAAGGCCAGGCTGCCCTCCAGACTCTTGCCGCCTCCCCACCACCACTTGCGCACGCCCCAGCGGCGGCCGACCAGCGAGGCAGCCGCGTCGCCAAGACCGACACAGACAACGCCTGCGACCATGCTGAGCTCGCGCGTCGGGACCTCCCAGCCACTCAAACATCCGGTGCCTGCTCGCGGCAGAGATGCGAGGGTCAGCCACAATGGGATGGCACAGCCGATGAGTAGGAAGATGTGTGAGACGACCACGGGGCCTTGGTAGTCTCTGCCGTCAACGTATGGCTGCAGAAAATTTTTGATGGGCGTCGAAAGCGGCGGAAGTTGGCTTGCACGGAGCATGTCCAGCAGCAGGAATATGGCCAAGACGATGGTGAGAGCCAGCGAGCACCATGCTGGGTCGATGTATGTCGCAGGTAGAAACATCGAAACCATCATGAAGTGGAAGACCTTGCGGCGTGTGTCGACTTCGTAGGATTTCGAGAGCTGGAAGACAATTGCCAGCCCAACGACGATGATGGCGGCCCACCAAGCGGCGATGAGCAGTCTCGTAGTGGCCGCCCCATATGTGACATAGCGGAAGTGCTGGACCCAGCCCTGTTGACAGAACTCGATTTGCGTTCGGTGTGTGGGAAGACAAACCCATCCTTCCCAATTCAAAGTGAAGGTTATCGTCTGTCTGAACCAATCTATGTCACCAAAGACGTAGCCCGCAGCCCAGCCCACAGGCTCCTTTCCATTCAGTGCAAACTTCAGGACATACACGTCGATGAAGGCGATCACTGCGACAATGGCCAAGTACACCCACGTAGCATACTGCCACTTCCTTCTATCAGCTTCCTCCGCGGTCAGACCGAAGAAGCAGCGGATAGACGAGGACGCAGATCTCTTGCGTCGTCCTGATGGGGTGTGCGTCTTGGAAAGCTTTTTGATAATCTCTGCGGAAGGCAAGGTGTGCCTTCGAGAGGGCTTGGACAGACGCTCCGGCTCTGATAGACCAGAATGAGCCTCCTCGGCGACTGAGACCGTCTCGGCTCTCTTTAATGGCTCATCTTCGTTTTGACCGTCCATGTGAAGCGAGGTGGACCTTCGGTGGAAGCCATGTGTCTTTGGTTTGTCTTCGTCCGTAGTGAGGCCAGACATCGCGGCAGAATCTTCCGCCTCAGATCCAAATTCTCCCTTGGGCTTCTTTGGGTGAAAGAGACTAATGAAACCGAGAATGCAGTCGAGGATGGAATCGAGAATCGTCCATATGGTGAACGAGGTTGATGTCCGTTCTGGAGCCTCATTCCGCCTGAGCCGCCACTTAGGCACTCTGGCCAGGTTGATGCTCCACAGCACGACAGGACCGCACAGGATCAGGATGCCGAGTCCTCCTACCCACAAGACAGCCTTCAGAATCACAGCCTGTGGTGAAGTGGAGAGCAGCCAAAGATCAATCAGAGAAATGGAGAGGAGTTGGATCTCAGCCGGGAGCAGACTCCCTTTTGTTGGATCGCCGGCTTTCATTGGGTCACTGTCTTTCGTTAATTCACGGAGAATGACGCACAACGTCTGATGCAGAGGGTAGAGGAGAGAGAGATCCTCCGGTGAGATGATCGACTCATGCAACATCTCGAATGCATCCGCCGTGGAATACCATTGACGCAGTATCAAAGGCAGACACGTAAGGAACCAGTGTAGGTCGTTGACCACCTCGTAAACATTGGTGGTGGGGATGAGGATTCTAGGGATAGACGCGATGCCGAGAATGAGGTTGGGAAGGACGACATCTTTGACGTTGGCGGAGGTGAGAAAGGCGACGAGAATCGGTAACAAGTGGGGGTACAAGGCGGGTGCCGGATCAAAGGATACCTGGGCCAAGAGTGTTATCAGGCTCTCGAGCTGGTGCTTCCGCTCTTGGTAGGCCCAAATCGTGAGCCGCAGGGGGTAAAGCAGCAGCAGCACCAAGAACAGGGCGCATTGAAGTCGCAACTCTGGGTGGATCTTAGCAGATATCCGACCCGTGAAGGACTGAATGAGACTAACCTGTTGCCCACAAGGTGGCGACTGGCACCACGGTCGGGTTGCGCATGACCAGCCAAGTCAGTCCTCCTAATATCGCAATCTCTGTTCCTCTTCGGCCTAGCACCCTGTTGCGCTTCCTCCTATCCACCTTGCGCCGCTTATCCTCATCCTTAACACGTGTCTGTGCTCGCGAAAGGGTGCCGTCGAGATCGCCATCGGTCGCAGGGGTCAACAGCGGCGTCCCGGGTCCTGACAGCACCTCGTTGCGGCCGCGCAAACCTTTGTGAAGTTTCGCCTTTGGCGGGGGCAGCCTCTTCACGTAAGTCTCATCATCCGCCTCGGTACCGCTATCGGTAGCGGGGGTCGAGTCTTTCGTGAAGACGGGGGAGGGCACGAGCTGGTCCTGAACATCGTCGGAGTGGGTGGGGATGGAAGCCGCCCTTGCCAGGACATTGTCGGATGGCTCGAGGAGCTCGCATTTCTGTTTGTGGTAGGGGTGCGGTGATCGAGAAAGCAGTCTGAGGTCCTCAGCGTCCATCAACTCCATGTTCGTGTCCGTGTTGGACCCATCGGGACCAGGAGGCTTGAGGTTCTCGTCCATGGTCTGACGTTTCCATGGGCCTCGTGGCCGCGTTCCGGGATATTCGAGTCGATTCGTGCGCGCCGAAAGACGTTTGTTGCTGTTAAGAAGAAATACGGAGGATCACAAGGACTCCCATAGTACTGTCCCGTGTGATGGTGGAGAGAGGCCGTTGTGGCGTCGTCAATTCGTAAGATTTCGAAAGGGTGGAGCAGTCTTCACATGTAATCTGGCTCGGAGATTCAACCAAATGTTTACGTAGCACGCTCCAAAGCCACAGCTACCCCCTGTCGCTCAGCCCTGTGGAGAGGACCTCTGGGCGCTAGTACCCTAGCGAGGCGCTAGTGCAGCAGAGTGGTGTGGCGTATCGATGATAAGACATGAGGCTTGACTGTCCTTGCCCTCCCTGCCTACGATATAGAACTACTTTGTACCCGAAGGTAGAGAGAGGTATGGTAGGACGCTTTGCAAGAATCTCAACAATAGCGTCACATGTGAAAAATAGAAACATTTCTCTCAATTGTGAACTGTAGGCTGGCCAGGAGCTTGTTCTCGAGTCTGATGGGGACCGCCATCTTTCATGTGGACATGCAGGGATATCGTGAAGCCTGTTGCGTACCTATGTAGGTCTGTACGGAATGAACAGTACACTAGATCATCTGGCAGATCCGTGTAGGTACAAAGCACATTCGTACCAAGAGGCATTCCGGAGAACTTGGCCTGACCGACTCCCTGGCCTCGTTCGGTGTGCTTCCGGCGTGCTTCCGGCAGAATGAAAGAATGGGACGAGCCTGCTGGACAGGATTCTTTATAGTGTAGAAGCCAAAGCCTCTGGAATGCGAACCGAGTCGGGCTCATGCCAGATATACTTTGTAGTTCCGGTTGGCATGTGTCAGTTTTGTCTTGTCTTTGCGGTTGCAGATCGAAATGCCCAAAAATGGAAACTTTGCCGGTGGGCGGCTTGCCAGGTGGCATGGGGGACAAGCAGAGCCTCACCCACCTTGTCTTCCATAATCGATACGACAGGGTCATGTGTTGTGTTTCCACGGAATACGAGCGGGAGACTGGAGACTGGGGTGAGGCTGTGACATTACCGAGTCGTCTAGATGTGGAGCCACAGTGCTGAGATGAACACAGGGAGCCTCAATCTCAGTCTCATCGGCATCCACAGAATACGGACTACTTGAGACAGCTGCAATGCTGAAAAGAGACACGTCGTGGTTCCCAAGTCCAGTGAGGTGTGCCCCGGAAAGTCGCGGGAATGTTGCATGCACTCTGTCACTGCCAGGAAGATCTGGACGTCCGCACCGGTTCACCGTGCGTTATTACCTCAAACCATGGTTCTCTGGAGAATCTGGCGAATCCGTCCAACCCGTGCGGCCGAGCTCCCGTCATGACGCTCCACCGGTGACCTCATCCTTTGCATCCCGACAGGATTTTTCTTGTCGGTCTTTCAGTTGCCCTGAATTGTGGAATGGCAAGGTGAAACAAAAAAGGCTGTGCACCCGTCCGGGCGTGGGCAGGGCGGATTGGGCGGGCTACGAAACAGGCACATGGGGACTGATCGGACTGTTTTAGAGCGTGCAGAAGCGTGAGATGCCAGATCATCCCACCGCGAACGGGATAGGCTGAGGATGAGGCGGATAAGGAATACGAGGCTCGACATCCATGGTGACTGTGGTGAAAGGCTCTCTCCGGCCTCGTCAGCGCGCTGGGCGGTGATGAACACGTCGGGCGATCCACATGGGCGAAGCTTCGAGACGAGATGCTGGAGGAGCGAATCGCACCACACGTCATGGTGTCGTGACACGTTGACCAAGTTTACCCAGTACTCCCTCTTGGGGCGATTCAGTCCAAAGTCAATCGATGCCAAGATTTGACAAGCAACGAACGACTTCGGCGAGAAGCGAAGGAGCCGGGATGGCACAGACTGCTCCAAGCCACCCCTGCCACCGACCGCCCAGCTGGCAGGGGAGCATGGAAGTGCTCGCATCGAACATTGGAGAGCTCCGGGCCCTACTACAAAGCGCCTAGCTTCGCATATCGATTTGTGTTTGGGCCGGAGCTGCCTAGTGATAACACCTCAGGCGGTGCCGTCTCACACTACTGCCATTCTGTCTCGGAGTGATTTCGTCGAGGTGGAAGGCTGGAGAATCGCTGGAGGCGGAAGGAGGCACAAGCTTGGCATTCTGGGTCGTAGGTACTTTGTGACGTGCTATCTCGTTGCTTTACAGGTAGGTACACAGTATGGACAGCCTCTCTCGACCACGGCTTACGAATGCTAAGGTAGGACAGGACCATTGGTCCCCATTGTGTGGCTCACGACGCCTTTAAATGCATGTAGATCCTCTCCCACGCACGACTCCGACTGTTCGCGCGTCCTCTTGAGAAATCATTGCAGTCCAACCCAACCACGCCTTTCCGTCGCCCCTCCTTTGCTGCATCTCACGCATCGCACGCATCGCATCGCATCGCATCGCTCGAGAAAACCACACCTTCTCGACGGTGGTCCTGCCTGAGCACCCGGGTCTAGCTCCGGTCTTTCCCCTCCAGCTAAGCTAATAACCTTGGAATCAGCTTCACAACAAGTGGAGTCCGGGACGCATCTCTCCCACTAGCACGAGCAAACGGCGTATCCAGCCGCAACGACAACACTTCCTTCCTTCCAACCTCCCTCAACCCGGGTTCCCTCCCTCACCAGGAGCTGCTCTCTTAGGTACCTACCAGTCCACCTCTCCTTCCTGGACCTTGGCCATCTATCCCCGGCGGACCGGAGCTATCGATCGACCACTACGTCTCACTCGCTGACGCCGCCAAGCTAAGCTGATTTGCTGATCGTCCGGCTACCCGCAACCGAATCTAGTCCAAACTTGCGCCTCGCTTGCGTCTTCAAGCAGGCGTTGCTCCAGTGTTGACGCTGCAGTGACGGTGGTGGTCCCTTCGGTCCCACTCGTGCGGCACGCATTGTTCCGCGCCCTCTCACACTGATGCTTTGGTCGTCCATCGAAAGACAGGCAACATACTGCATCCACCTGGGCACTTCCTTGTCTCATCTTTTTTCTACCTGATAGCCCCCGCTTCCGCCAGCGACCATCATGCCCCTAACTCTTCTCCCCACCAAAGATGTCGAGGCTCTCGCACCAGAATCATCATCACCAACAACCGCCGACCAGGAGAAGCAGCTCTTGAGGGAGAGGGACCAGGATCACGACCAGGACCAGGATCACGACCAGGACCAGGACCAAGCCGTACCGCACGCCGACAGGAGACACCGACCACGACGGCCAATGGCTTCCCGACGTAATTTGCTACTGGCATTGCTGCTGTGCTGCTTCATGACCCTTGGCCTCGCCTCGGCCAAATTCAGCCAGGCTCGAGGGGACTGCCATGACGCGGGCGCGGATGCCCAACATGCCGTCGTCGACGCCAAGCATCTTTCGTTGTCGTCATTGCTGAGCACCAGCGAGATCCGTGGGCTGCTGGAGAAGTTCGCGCCCGCCGCCCATGTTGGGAAACGTCAAGATAGCAATACCACGACGAGTCTCACGACATCCGACACGACAAGTCTCACGACATCCGACACGACAGAGCTTCAGTCTTCTACAGTTGCCACCGTGACTGTCAGCAGCACCGCTGCGCAGTCGTCAGCAGAGGAGTCAACCGCGTCGTCAGCGGCGAGCGTCGACCAAGACACTACTACGTCTTCCGCCCCAGCAGCCACGACCACGCCCACAGACACGGTCCAAACGAGCGTCGAGACTCAAACCACAACCCAAACCACCACGGCTCAAGACACAGCTACTCCTACTCCTACTCCTACTACTGCTACGACTCCCACTCCCTCTGAAACTGCTGCTTCTTCTGGTACGTCCTCCTCTGTTGCAACTACCCCTGCCTCCTCCGATGCCCCCACCTCGACGACCGAGACCACCTCCGCTTCAGTTGTCGTGACCAGCCAGAGTACCACATCTACTGTCCTGGCATCTAGCTCTGGTACTTCTGCAAGTCAGTCTTCACCTTCTACACCTTCACCTGCAACTTCCTCATCTTCACCTTCAACTTCTTCATCTTCACCTTCAACTTCTTCATCTTCACCTTCAACTTCCTCATCTTCACTTTCCTCATCTGCAACTTCCTCAACTTTATCTTTGACTGTCACTTCAACCTCCTTAACCACCGCCCCTCCCTCGTCCTCCAGTGTTGGGACCACCGACAGCACATCGTCAGATACCTCGCTTCTTGGTATGTCGGCGAGGCTTTCAACTAGAACTCTGCAGCTAGATTGCGACAATTCTCCCACCGGGTGGCTGACTTCGGGATGTCCTCCTACGGAAATGCTACCCGAGGAGTGCCTCTGGATTCTGTCTCTAGGATGAGCTTCAGTGACGCCTTCCCGGGGACGTTTCTGGGGTAGTCAGCATCCGTTCCATACTCTCATGGCTGAGAGATTATCTTTTCACTTATACTGACAGAACACAAAAAGCATGATGCTGAAACGCTACTGACATACCTCTTAGTTGACTCATCTTCGTCCAACGAAGGAACAACTCTAAGCACACAAGTATCGAGCCAGGATTCACAAACCACGGCGAGCTCGTCTCTCTCCTCGACCCTTGTCACCGCAACTCTCACATCCACCCTGCCGGACGGCGGCGTCTCCGTCGTCACGCGGACGTCCTACTCCTACGTCAACGCCCCATCCTCGGGATCGACGACCACACCCGAGGCAAGCCTGCAGACCGGAAATACTGCACCGGAGAACCAGCTCAGACCTGTTATGGTTGCCGCAGTCGGTGGTTTCTGGCTCTTGCGGAACCTGGTTTAATATCTCGAAGACCCTCCTCAAACCATCAACACACAACCACAATCAGGGTGGGATTTCCCACTAAGCTTTTCAGCATGGCGCATTTGGGCACGGGGGATTCTGGGGTTTACACAACAGCATAGAAAGGATTTGATTGTTTCAGCATTCTTGCATAGCATTACGGAACAGCGGGATACGGCGTCAACCAGTATCGGACCACTCCTTGAGATACCCAGATAGAACACCACGAAGAGCGTAAAAAGTATGGAAGAGAGTTGTCATGGGGCAACAATGTTTTAAAACTTAGACCATAATGCATCGAAAACGGACACTCAACAACCGACCACTTTGTCTATGTTGTGTATGGAAGGGACGAGCACATGTCGTTCCGGCCTGAGGAAGAGTCCATGGGAGTCTTTGATGGCGAACTTCCTAATGAACCAGAGAACGTGAGATTGTCTCTCTTGGGCCAGTACTGAGCCACATCACACTTTTGAACAGCGATGCGACCTAGTTATGGCCCTTGAACCCATAAAAAAAGGGGGGGGGTGGGGGCAATGAAGGCGGCTGCCAACAAGTTCCGCAAATGCCGCCTGTTTCGGAACGGAAGAAACAACACAGAACCACGAAGACGGGCACATTCCATAAGCACTGAATACGATTGAACAATGAAAACAGAGAACAAGCAATGCCATCGTGTGAACTCCATGTCTGTGAGAATGCATGTCTGAATTCTGTCTTTCTCCATTAGCATCTCTCGGGGCAAATTAGCAGGCGTTGCAGCCTCCACAGAAGGCAGTACAGAGGTCAATATCGGCAGGGCGCGTCCAGCAGTGCAACTACCACCGACCGCGCCGTATGCTCACCCTCGCATTGCCGTACCAAACCGTCACAACACACAGCGTGACGAGATAAGAGACCGGCAACCAGCTTCTGGACCAGGAGGATGTCCTTCCCGTCGGCGGTGGGATCGTAGAAGACGCGGTAGATTCGCATGTAGATGGCTGGATCAGAGGCTGGCCCCCAAAGGCTGTCCATTCCAACGCCCGCCCGTACCATCGCTCACCTTAACCGGGCCCTATCTTGGGCATATCGTGATGCTCGCTCAGCTTGCTCAAGTACGTGTTCAGCTCCTCGACCCTCTCCTTATGCGTCTTGAGCAATTCCGGCCTCGACTTGGACTCCTCCGCCATCTCCAGCAGCTTCTTTCTCCTGGCCTCCTCGAAACGCCGTTCGGCCTCTGTCTTGCGTCTCTCGGACGGTGCCGCCTCCTGTTGCTGTTCTTTCGGGTCGTCCTCGGTCGGCTCTTGCGACTTGGTGCGTTTTGACGAGGAGGAGGAGGGCTCGCCCGTCGACAGGTTCTTCTCCAGGTCGCTCTTTCCGGCCTTCTTCTTCTTGTGTTTTTTGACTTTGGCGCCTTTTATGCGCAGGGCGCCGCCTGTCGCGGCCGAGGCGTAGTCGTCGGAGGGCATCTTGGGTTGGGCCGCTGGGCGGCGTGTCGAGGGGCGCCGAGGCTCGGGGGCCTTGGCGGCGTCGAGTTCGGTTTCTTTCACCAGATCAGGGCCTTCGTGGGAAAGGGGAGGCGGGTGCGAATGTCCACTCGAATCCGGAAAGCAGATCGCAAGCACGACGCGAAGGTTGACCGTCGAATGCGGTCGTGAGTTGGTTGCAGGGGAGGGTGGATGGTCGGTGCCAAATAGCTCGCTGCCGCAGGCAAAAGCGGCAGCATTTGAAGAGCCGCGGCTTACGTAACAGCGGGTCCCCCGCAGAGCCGCTCGCGTCGACTACAAAACGGCCGCGCGCGCATGAAAATTTCTCTTGTCTTTCCCTTTTCTTCTCTTCTTCAGATCAAAAAGTAAACGGAGATGCCACGACCGTCACCTCGTTTTCCTACAGTGCCGCGTTGCCTCAGTTTCTCCAAGGAGAACACTCCGGAGATTGAAATTTTTTATCCTTGATAAGGAAGTCTCTCACTCTGCTACCTCGTGAGTGGGAGATGCCAATGACGGGAGACATACGCAAATACGCATCACCAGCGTTGAGGTTGGGGGGGAGGGGCCGCTGGTGATGGCGCTTTGGGCGCGCGCTAGGTGCGCTTGCCATCATACGATGTCCATAACGCCTCTGAGAGTCTAGGCCTGACATGTTTCTCGTAGGCCGCTCATGCGTTCCAACGCCAGCATTCCAGTGTCCAGGGCCAATTGTGTGCCCTGGGCTCGAAGCTGTCTGAGGCTACATATAGGCTGTGAATCCCTTCACTGTGTTTTGCTAGGCACCAAGTCCACCCTTCACCAGTCTTTCGCTTCTGTAGTCGTTTGCTTTCGAAGATGGCAAGTACACTAGAATTTCACTAATGATCTTGGGCTCGGTTTCGCTTGTTCGTTCCTCGAGACAAGCTTGCTCACGTGCATACTTCTTAATCGTCTTTGCTTTTCCATTCTTTAATGCCAAGGCCATGTCGTAAGTATGCTCTGACCTGATGTGCAACTGCCACTGACCGCCGGTGGGACATCGCCAGGGCCTCCTCGCTCCGGGTCACCAGCACGGCCAACGCCTCCGTCGCCTTGACGATACCAGCACCGAGTGCAATCTTCACGACCGAGTACTACTTCACCGCACAAGCCGCTGAGGCAACCTCAGCATGGCTGGCAACCTACACAATCCAAGAAACCTGCACCGGTGGCCAAGCAACCTGGATCCGGCCGTTGATACCGCCCGACTTCACCACCGCGGTCATCACCTGCCCCGCGTGCGAGTCGCCCACGCTCACCATCACCTGCCCCGTGGACGCGGCGGAGCGGACCGGGTTGGCGAGAATCTGGGGCAATGGTGTCACGGCTACACGGGCGGCGACGGAGACGATAACTGGACTTCCTTCTAGGACCGAGGGAGTGTGGTGGGCCGGGCCGCTGCTCACGGCGACCAGCTTCCAGACGGGGTTTTATGATTTGCGCCCCGCGACGGCCTATGTCACGGCCGATGCGACGACGGTATGGGTCAGCATGGCGCTTCTCTCGGGCGTGCTGGCATTTGCGGTGGGCTGGGTGCTGTGGGAGCTGTGATTATGATGGCTTATGGTTGGGATCCGGGGGCAGAAGGTGTCCCCACCAATGATGTCCAACTTTTTCACTCCCGGGCGATGAATATGCGACCCGACGAGTCCTGATTTACCGGAATGATTTTGCTCTCCGGGTTTCTTATGCCCATCCCACCCGTCTGGACGCCGGTCTGACTAAAGTGCTATTGCCATGTTTCAGAAGGGATCATTCCACGCTCAATCTGGTGGGTTTCCCCCAGTGTCTTGCCTCAAGCACCAACACAGACCCACACTAGCCCACAAGCGATCCATCGTCCGTTTTGCTGCGGTGCTGGTCTCTCACAAACTCTTCAATCTGGGTGTCATGGTACGGTCGTTCGGGAGGCCCCGGGATCTGAGATTCAGTCCGAGGTGGTGTGCCCTCCTTGTGTTCTTGACCGAGAACCTTCCCAACGGCCGGAACATATTGGGATGCTTGGTGGCCCAGATTAGTCGTCTTGTTTCAAGCCCAAGACATTGGCGTGGGGGGCCTCTCACCTTTCTCAACAACTGTGTTCACGAGGCTGCCTTGGTTGTTGCTGTTGTCACCTCCTGAGGTCTTGACCTTCGTTGCTGCTTCGTCCAGTTGCTCCTTATAATTCTTTTCCCGCTGCTCATCACCCGGAGACGGAGGTCTGGCGGAAGACATGATGGATCACTTGCAGTTGGGAACCTGAGAGACGATTCCGGGTCCCAAAACTAGAAGATCCACTAGGTAGGGTCTAGGTGTTTCAATTCGGATTTCCAGGTGATATGAGGCAACGTGGAGTGAGAACATGATGAATGAGCCTTGGAAGGTTCGCACTTGTCTTTGTTCATAGGAAGTCCCCCCCAATTCGATGTGACGTCACAAGCCAGCCCTGTTCAATATTCAGCTTTCAGCCGCACTGGCTGCGCTGATCTCCCGCCGTCAAACATCATCCGGTCCAGGCTAGCCAAAAAAGACTATTCCGAAATCATCCTTTGGCGAAACATGGACCACACACACGTCGGTCTGTGTTGTCCCGTCTGACGAAGGCAAGATCTTGCTGCAGGCGGCAAAACATTTCTCGGGGAATTCGGCCCTAACGCGGTATACTGTATACCTTGTCTGCAAGGGATCCCCCCTGTCCATCCGATAAGCGATAACCTTAAATCTCATAGCCGAAACGGCCGCCGAGAACGGGTCTGTCTGAAGTCATCGCGGACAGTTGCTCGCGGTATTTTCATGAACTGAGAATCAGACGACATTTCAGGGGCCTCTCTTTTTCTTCTTCCCTTCGAAATCCAACAGCTTCCAGGTTGTCCGCTCACTCCTCAACAACCCACCCACCCAAGATGGCGCCCATACCAGTAACCATCATCACGGGCTTCCTCGGCTCCGGCAAGACAACCCTCATCCTCAACCTCATTCCCCAGCTCCGCGCCACCAATCCCGACTACCGGCTCGCCCTGCTGAAGAATGAGTTCGGCGACCTGGCCATCGACTCGCAGCTGGCCTCGTCCAGCGCCATCTCCGGCGTGCGCGAGATGCTCAACGGCTGCATCTGCTGCAACCTGGTCGGCCAGCTCTCCGAGGCGCTCCAGGAGCTGCGGGCACAAGTGACGCCGGACCGCATCGTCATCGAGACGTCCGGGTCCGCGTTCCCGGCGACCCTGGCCATGGAGATCAACCGCATCGCGCGACGGACGGGCGACTATGTGCTGGATGGCGTGGTCAGCGTCGTTGATGTGGAGAACTGGCAGGGGTATGAGGATACGAGTGTCACGGCGCGCTTGCAGGCGAAGTATACGGATCTCATCGTGTTCAATAAGTGAGTATCGATCGCGTGATGGTCCTTTGGAGACCAGCTTGGCTGACTGGAGAGATAGATGGGAGAACTGTGATGAGCGCCGGTTTGATGAGTGCCTGGACCGTGTGGGCGATTTGGAGGTCGACACAGCCTGGGTGAAGAGCGACAAGGGACGAGTCCCTATGAGTGTCGTTTTCGGCATTGACGGGGGACTCGCTCAGTCGATGTCCGAGGGATCAAATGGTCATGCTCATGACCACGATCACGACCATGACCATGACCATAACCATGATCATGAGAAGGGGCACCAGTCGGAAGTGGAAGTCCTGTCGATCGAGCTCAGCGGACCCAAAGGCTCTATCGTCAAGGCAGATAAACTCCAGGAGCTGTTGAGGACGACACCAAAAGACGAGGTCTACCGAATCAAGGCTGTAATGACGACCTCGTCAACAGTCAAGGGCTCAGACGAGGAGGTACCCACCACAGCACCATCACAGCCACAGAGCAGGTACATCCTCAACTGGGCATTCGGCCGGTGGACCTTCACCCCCGTACCAGACGAAGTCGCGGAACATGAGTCGAGTCACCAGAAGATCCTCCGCATGACTATGATCTTAGCACTCTACGAGAGCACCAAGTGGAAGAAGAAGCTCGAGGGCGGCGGCTTCCTAGAGCTAGACGGCGAGACCAAGGGCGAGCTTGTCGTCAACAAGATCGCATGAAGACCGAGCATCGGTAGAGAATCGCTCCTGTAAAGCAGACTTGGACATAGACCAAAACCGCGACAGGACGCTTATATAGAGTGGTTCATGTATACAGGGCCCCATTATCTACCGACCGTCGCGACACGCTCCGACCTCAGCTCAGACGCTCACTTTATCGCTTCAATACGTTCTACGAGCAACCACACTCCCTCCCAATAAGCTGGAAATCTCAACTCATCAGCTGGATAAAGGCATCTTCTCGCCAATGGACTGCCCCATATCATATACGCCACCCTGGCACCTACCCACTCACAAAGAGGAGTAACGCATCAATGCTAAAATCACTGACATCTGGACCGCAACTTCGAAGAGGGAAATTCCTCGCTGAGATTTCTGGAGTCTGGTAGTGGGACGACTTCCCGTGAGATGACCTTCCACGCCATCATCATGTTATCGTCAATACAGACATGGCCACATTACCTATATCCACCCAGCCAAGAAAAAGAAGACAAAAAAAAAAAGGATCCTCCCCCCTTGTCTCTCGGTCGCCAAACCGCTCAAAACATTCCGGCCCCGTCAATATGATCCTCATCTCCATCATACGCATCATAGATCGACTGTATCCGATCGTAAACACTCGACCCGGACGACGTCCTCCTTGATAACCTCGAAATTCCCCTGCCCTCCTTCTCAGCATAATAGCTAAACCAGTCCCCATACCCCCCACCACCCTCATGTCGTCTCCCCCGCTCCGGCAGATTCTCATCCGCCAGCATCTTCATCGTGTCGGCATCCTCACCCTCCTCATCCCTCACCACCACCCTCCTCGCCTCATCACTCGTCACAGCACCCACACGAACCACATCGTGCCTGCGCTTCGGGCTCAACCCAGGTGTCAGCGGCTCCCAGCTGTCCGGCCGCATGCTCCGCTCGAGGTGGTGGTGGTACAGCGCGCTGCCTGGGCGGGGCTCGTCGGCGCGTCCGGAGGTCGCCGAGCTGATGATCGAGACCCTCGTGGGGGTCGACGGCGGGACGACTCTCAGCTGGTGAGCGACATGGGGCGTCTCGGGGGTCCGGGGCGGAGAGTTGCGCGTGGTTGCGCGCTGAGGCGACCTCGTCGGGGTGATCGGGAGGGGGAAGGCGCCCGTGGTGGAGGCGCCGCCGTGTGAAGGCGCCTGGGTCGTCCTTGCTGGCGCGGGAGGGATCAAGAGCAGCGGTTGAGGTTTTGTTGACCATCGCGACGGGAGACTAGGCATGCAGACCTCGACGTCCTCGTGGCCCCGGTCCGAGTAGGAGTCCTCCAGGTCCGAGTCCTGCGGCCGGAAACGCTCCTGGCATGGGTTGCAGAGCCCTTGGCTTGGGGAGCAGGGCTCCGGGCACATGTAGCACCTTGCCCTCGGAGGGCCTCTCGGGGTGAGAACGCCGTCGGCCTGTCGGAACCCAAGAATTCTCCTCGGCGACGACAATGTCGGCGTGCGCTCGTCATCGTCGCTGCTCGCGTCCGTCCTGTCGTCGGGGTCGATTTGCATGCAGTCGATAATTATCGGACGGCGTGGTTTTGGCATTTGTAGGCTTGGACGCCCCCGGTGACCGGGCCTGGGTTGTCGTCTCGTTGGGCCCACGGTGTCGTCGTCGATGGTGGTGGGCGTCAACCTGCTCAGCGAGATCGCCAATGGCGGCGATTGCCCCAGCGGGTTCAGAGGGCTGTGTCTCTGCTCGCTCTCCCTCGGTTGCGCCTTTGGCTTCGATTCCGTCTTCGGCTCCATCCTCTCCGAAATACTGGTGAATGCGGACCTGATCGGGGAAGACGTTGACGGGACCGAAGTGCCCAGAAGGCTGCGGGATGAGCGTGTATCTTCACCCAGCCTCATCGTCCTCGACGACGAGTCAAAAGGTATCATGGCCCGTTCAGACAGCGGCCGCGGGGCCCGAATAGCTTCTCCGGTCATGGCTCTCTGGATCTTGTTGCTGTCCACGGTTCTCGGTGTGCTCGGTGTCAGGGGGAATGTGTGTCCAGTGGGCGTCGGCATGGATCTTATAGTCGACGGCGTGAGAGGACTACCTGGAATCGTTGCAAGACGAGCACGTGGGGTTCTGGGCGGCTTCAGAGGAACCTCTGTGTTTAAAGCCCTCGGTAAGAATCGCGTCGGTATGGTTCCGTCGTCGGGTGGGGGCCGCGGTGGCGGTGGTGGTCTCCTGCTCATTACCACGATGAGGCTTAGCGGCGATCCTGGAGTTGATAGTGGGCCCGCCCTCACGAACTTGGGCCTCCGCCCATCAATTTTGGGAATAGGCTTAATTTTTGAGTTTTCGAAATCAGGAAGAAGATCATCATTACATACCTCTCCTCGGGAATGGTCTGACTCCGTGTTCGCGAATCTCCCCCAGCCTGCCCCGTCCATGGCCTCCGCTCCCTCCTCGTGTAGGCAAACATCTCCTCCAGCGCCGCCTCGCACTCCGTATCCGTCCTTGGCGCGATAGGCCTGGGCGGTGAGTACAGTGGCGTCTCGTCCGGCTCGTGCACGACCTGGAACGGGTCCGCCGGGGACGGCGCCGAGATGGACGCGGTGCTCCTGGGCGACGGCTGGCCCCTCAGGACGAGCTTGTTGAACTTCGACAGGAGCCGCGCCCGTGTCCCGCTACTGTTGCTGGTCTCGGCGGAGTTCCTGCTCGCGCTGCTAGGGGTGGAGACCGAGGGGGCCTGATGGAGATGGTGGTGTGGATTCATCATGAAAGGGCGTGTGGTGGGTGGGTGATGGTAGATGCGTTGTGGAATGTGACGGCTTATCGGTTGGAATTATGCACCGGACTTCCAAAGCTGTTCTAGAAGAACAGATGAATCGAAAGGGAAACCGTTTTACAGGTTCTACGGTTGGCAAGTTGTCCGTCCTCGAGAGGAAAAGGCTAACAAAGAAACGCCCTCGAGACCGACTTTCGAGTCCTAACAAATCACCTAGACTCGACCTTGCTTTATCGGACACGGCACTTCTTCTGCCTCCTTTCAAGCTCCCCTCAGTCGCGATACAGAAACTAGAGTCAGTGGACAAAGCACTAGCGCGCCATGTCGTTGGGAGCAAGACGGTGAAATGCGGACATGACTAGGAATGACTTGCCTCCCTTGGGTGGCGCATCACCGTGACTGACGCCCACGCGGAACGGGGACGAACAGCACTCCCTGAGTCCGAGTTGATTCCTAAGTGCAATGCGATTATGTTCTTCCTCCCTGCAACGCCTTCCACCATGCATGTCATTCGCTATGCTGTATCGCTTGTCCCCAAAAATGTATGATACAAAACCGTGAGGCGACCAGTATGACCAATTCTTCCCTCTTGCTTTAAAGACTGACAGTGACCCTAAAACAAAAGATTAGCATTTATTACCCCAAGATTCAGATCATTGAAGGTATTGGCTTACGTCATGTTGTTACTGAGCACCAACAAAACAGGAGGCAAGTCATTGCAGAGGACCTCAATGTCCGACAGATACTGCACACTCGCCTCCTCGCTCCTGCATGTGCCCTCGGCCGGTATAGGCAGCGTCGTGAGCAACACCGCCGAATCACTGCTATTCTGCCGCAGCAGCTCGTTGAGAATGAGGTACTGCGCCCGACTGGGCACGTCATTGAATGACAGCGGTAGACCGGTGTTCTCGTTGCTGGAGCCGCCCTCGTCTTCATCCTGGTTGGCTCCAATCTTATACGAAGCGAGCAAGTCTGGGATATTGATCGAGACGTCCGTCAGGACATCCCCGGGAGACGGCGGCATTGTGGACTCTCTGGTCTCCGGCTCCGGCGCGAACGAGACCGTCGGACCGACATCCTCTTCTGTGATTCTTGTCTCAGGCATCAAGCGACTCGAGAAGCGGGCCTGTGAAGTCGACCTAGAAAGTCCGGGACGTACGCTCGGTGTCTCCGACTCTGCAAACCCAAGCACAGGGCCCGCTCCTCCCTCTGACTCGATGATCTCAGTTTGCGGTATCACCTGGCTCGAGAAGCGAACGGCATGGCTGCTATGTCGGGAGATCGCGGATGGTATCCCAGGCTTTGGTGTGTGGATTCCCGTGCTGAGTTTGTCCTTAGAGGCGTTGCGGCTCAGTCCTCGCATTGGAGTAGCCGGCCTGTCCATGTCTTGCAAAGCGCTCGTGACTGCAGCCAGGTCCGGCCGGTAGAGATGACCAGCCGAGGAAGACGGCCCTCCTACCTCTGTGTCTTCGGCGGTCGTGCCCGCTAGCTCTGTAGACATGGTGCCGTACGATCTCATCACTGCAGCGCCTGGGGACCTCGAGATCCTCTCAACCTGGACATTCTTCCTGCGCACTACTGGCTCTCTGAGCTGGGCGTCGTTGTAGCTCTTCCTTCGTCCGGGAGAATTAGATATAAGAGGTCGCCGGACAGGCTCGAGATAGTCCAGATCGCCTTCGCTAGCAGCACTGGCATCGTCGTTGAAATCCCCAACCTCATCATCATCGGATGTATCGATATCCGTCTCGCTGCTCGAGTCGCTATGTTCATTTGAACCGTTTTCAAACACATTTGGCAGGAGATTGGTCGTATGAATGCCCATATTCACCCCAAGCCGGGCCAAAGCAGAAACCGTCGGCTTCTTGGGAAGTTCAGCAAGACGTGCCGTGCTATGGCGACGCCTTTCCAAGAAATCCTCTGCGTCATTGTGCGGGTTGAAGATTCCCGGCCTCCCAGCAGTCGACTCGACGAAGTTGGCAAGCGAGTCGAGTTCTTGGGAGGCACTCATGGAGTGAGGCCGACCCCGTAGGGTCTGCAAATCAACCCACCACTCCTCGCCCTTCAGACATTCGTTTACGAGGGTCTCCGTGACTGGATCCACAAGTTGGCCTGAGATGATGGTCTCGTAAGCGGCCAGGTCACCACTTGCTAGCCAGAATACAAGCACTTCAGCTTCTATTCGCAACTTCTCAAGCAATTTGTTGACTCTGGCTCGCTCGGGGTCTACCTCTTCTTCGTACTCCACGAAGACGCAGACGCGCAGTCTGTAGACTTTTTTCCACGCCTGAACAGAGTGCAGAATATACCCCAGTTGCAGGATCAAGGTGTCTGGGAGACATGTCAGCAAGTTCCACTTGCACATTCACGAGCTGAGGTTGTCTTACAGGTATCAAAATTCGTCGTCAGTACGCTCTTCCCGTCTGCTTGAAGCTCAGCAGACATCTGAATCGGCCACAGATCGATGAATTTCTTGGAATTGCCGCCATCATGTCTAGGTGTCTCGAGGGTCTGGAACCCCTTCCCAACGGCCACATTCATCCTGAATCTGAGCGCTAGGTCCTCGAGAATCGTCAAATATTCACTTGCGCTCATCATTCCTTCCGTGCGAATGATGTCGGTAGGGAGGTGGCCTTCCAGCAGTCGGGCTGACGTATCGCCCCGTCTTCGCCTTGTGCCCTTCATTTCCTTGACGGACGGCGCGTGACTGAAACCAGGAGAGATGAGAGCCTCGGGAACTTGCAGGCTAGGGTTCGCTTGACGGAGTTCTTCGAGGTTGTAGAAGCCGATGACAGCGATGTTCGGCCGCATTCCACCCAGACCTGCCGACAGGATCAGATTCCTGACGCCCCAGGTGATGGACGGGCTCATGTTTAGCTGTACGAAGGCCTTGATTCTGGAGAACTCCGAGATGTATCTTGTCCATGCTTGAGACTGGGACTTGGCCTCATGAACACCAGAGTCGAAGTCCGAAGTCACAATGACGTGCCCCAGAATGTACAGTGCCCCTTTCTTCATAGAGTTGCAGAACTGGATGAGCCGGGTCTGGTGGCGGGGGTCGTTTACCAATAATATGATTTGCGGCCTCCAAAATTTGATGTGCTCTGGGCGCAGCCTGAGAAGATACTTCCGGACCTGGTGATAGATCAAGCTCTGGCTGATATCTCCCCAGTGCTTGGGCGGAGATAAATAATGAAGCAGCAGGAAGAGGAAGATTAGCAGGCAGACAGCCGTGGCAGCGGATGTTTCGTCGACAAAGAACATGGCTGCTGCGGAGAGGATCGCTCCGGCGAACGCACTCTGCCAGGTGAAAAATTTGAACCCAGGTCTAAAGTTGGGCGCAGACCCTATCTTGAGTAGGAAGCATGCAAGATTCATGGTGAAGAATGTCAACTGCAGCCTCGTCAGCAGTATTCTTCGTGTGACGAGAGCGTTCTCGAAAGAATAGCAGAGTGCCGCTCATTATCTCACACAAATCAGAAGGATGGAGAGTAGAACAGTGCCGGGCAACATGTTGACAGTGTGTTCTCACGTACCATATAGAAAATCGAGATCAAAGACGCAAGCTGGTCAAGATCGGCAAGGAGTGCCAGCTGGGCGATGAGATATGTCAAAATAATCGCGGCAAAAGGCTCATCCGTCTTCTTCATGCCTCTTCCGAACAGAGAGAAACCGGGGAAAAGCTTGTCTCTGGCGAGGGCCTGCATGAGCTTGGCTGCTCCTATCACGCCCATCAGCGCAGAGAAGAATGTCACTGCCAGTTCGCCAGCCAGAATTGTTGGTGCGTAAAGGCTGATGTCCTGGATTATATCCGGGTCTCGCAACAGAGAGCCGTGAGATGTACTGGCGGCCAGCGATAGGATGACGAGAAGATAGGCCGCGAAGGTTGTCAATACCGCCCATAATGTCCCTACCGGGATGGATTTGCTGGGTGATTTCAGGTCCCCTGACATGGAGGCACCGGCGAAGATACCTGAACTGCTGTCAGTACTCGATGTGCCAAGCGGTTGGGCGGGAAGCTGAAGGAGACGGACCAGAAGTTGCGGGAAAGAGGATCCCGAAGAGATCGCGAAACACCTGGATCCCCTCATAGTGCCTCCCGCCGGTGTGTGGCCACAGATTTGACCGCAGCGTGTCGATGCTGATTCCGGTGAATTCCACATCAAGGCTGGGATCCTCGAAAGGTTTCCGGAAGACAGCAGAGATGGGGATGGTCAGAATGGCGCCGCCCAGGATGACCAGGAGAGCGTTGCTCGCCTTTGCGAACATGCCGCTGCCAGCAAGAGACAAGGCAGTGCAGGCGACCAATGCGATGGTCTGAAGCAGGTATGTCCACCAGTAGGTCTGGGGCATTGTCTGCTCAAAGTTGGACTTTAGCACGGCTATCAGACCGACAACGTTCATGGCCGTGTTGAGGACCTGGGCGAGGTAGAACAACAGTCCGATAGAACCACCAAACTCGGGGCCTAGAGACCGCGAGATGAGGTAGTAGGTACCGCCCGACTTGACCTCGCCATTGGAGCTCACAGCGGACAACGAGAGCGTAGTGATGATATCGATCAAGTATGATGAGACCAGCAGGCCTGAAGGGTCAGTCAGAAAGGACCCCACGGCGCGTATGGGTGAGGGGCCTCACCTAGCATGCCCACTAGGCCAATTTGTCCGAGAATCAGGCCAAAGCGGAGGAAGAGCAAGATGCTGAGAATATTCAAGCACACAGGAATATAGACACCGGAGACAAGCCCGAGCTTGTTATGCTTCTTGCCTCCATGTAAGTGATCCATGATGTCCACCCCACAAGTCTCGCCCGAAGGCATGCATGGACGGCAGCTTTTACGGCCAGTGGCTGCTTCGCAGAGTTGCTTCGCAGGGATGATTATGTGGGATGAAAAGATGGCAAGGACGAGCTGTACGGGGGTACAGCGAATAATGACGATGCACCACTGACTAGATGCACCGTAGCAGGAGGTGGAAGTGTTGGTCGGAGTTAGTTTCGCCGCCTTCGAATCATCTCGCAGATGCTAGTCGAGGTTGCGGCGAAGACATGGAATAGGTGTGAGAAGAGGCAAAAAGAACAGACCGTTGCACGGTACACGATACAACCTTTATCAGTCGAATACCAAGGCAGGATCAACGGCCACACCGCACGGCAAAGCAAGGTGGGGAGGGGATTTCTGTTGCATGCGGGCAGAGAGGGTCGGCAGGCGGGAAAGAACGTCATTTGGTGGTGGTGGCATTGCTCCTGCTGCACGTCGAGTCCACCCCACCACATGCCACCACATGCCACCACTCCTTCCAGGGCTACGCATGCGCGGCTAGCTCGAGTAAATTTTTTTATTTTCTTTTTATCTCTCTTTTTTATTTGTTGTTTTTGACCCTGTGTCTTGTTCTCGGCATGTGTGGTCTTTTCAGGTTAGAATATATAAAGAGCCATAGTGCCTGGCTGTCATGACATGGAAAACCTACCTACTGTTCCAGCTGCTATTGCCTCCTTCTCTAGCGTTCGCAGGCTGCGGCCGGAAATGCAACCCGCTGCGAAGGCAAGCTTCGTAACACAGGCATTTCCATGTAAATCTCTACAGACGAAAGCCCGCAAACCTGAGTCCCGACGAATTTGGTCTGCCAAACGACAACATTCTCACATTCCCACCAGGCTCTCAGCTATCCTCTGCGAAAGTCTTCCTGGAGACAAGGAAAAGGAAGAACAAGAACAAGAACAAGAAGAACAAGAAAAGAAAAAGAAAAGGGTATTCTCGGCCCTAGGCAGTATTTGCCAGGACGGCATCGGAGGAGTCTCAGTCAGATGCGGTCGTGTGCCGTGCAGGTGGGATTCAGGGTCTTGTGTCTACCTAGATCGTACCCCGTAGTAAGCACTCTCTTACCGGAATCTCGCCAATCTATAGGGTACACTTGTTAGTGGTAACCACCGCCT
>MUZH01003782.1:0-23546 GCA_003012965.1 Juglanconis oblonga
GGGTCAACTTGCGGAGGGGGGGGGGCACCAGCAGTGGCACACAACATGGGCTGACTTACTCAAGAATCGTGTGCCAAACATGTTGAATTATCTGCTTCGTTCTTTCAACAATTCGCCTCCGGACCTGCGTTCCCGCACCAAAGAGCCTCTGACAACGCTGATCGAGTGGGAAACGGAAAAGTACGGTGAGATCCTCGATATTTCAACAATCGGGGTGTGTGGGCGAGACGGCGCCCTCCTATGACTCGACTCGACTCGACACCGCACATGACGCCTTGAGGTGTATACGACGCTGAGCTTGTTTCCCCGGGCCATCGTGAAGCGGGGGTGAAGGCGACCTCGGAAGGCGTGTAAGCCGACGACGAGATCTTGTTGGGCGAAGGACTCGCAGGGCTGGGCGCGGAGGGCTTGACGTGTTTCCCGAATTCCCCTTTCGGAAGGTGCGGCAGCCCGCCTGCAACCCTCAACTTGCACAGTAGCATGTTTCGCACCTATCTTGCGCCCACCACGAGCATCGGATGCGGGCGCCCACCTGCGGGCAGCCCAGATCTCGGGGATCATGGGGGGTTGTTTATCAAGAAGCCTAAATTGTTGTGGGCCCGCAGCAGGCGAGAATTTCGTGCAGCCGTGCTGTGCTCCACTCAACACTTTATAGATGGCCTGCATATTCGTCGCAACTGATCGCGAGATTCGACTTCAACGTTGCGCTCGGCGTAGCCCGGCGCAGCCCGGCGTGGCCGATGTCGTCAAGATTGAGTTTGAGGAAACGATCAGCCGTGGAAGGGGGGGTTGTCGTGCTTGCAAGACATGTCGTCCTCATCTTGTTGCCCAAAGCCCGGTCACCGGTGTCGGATTACCTGCTTTGTACAATACTTGGGCTGTGGCATCAGCCATCGGTGCCACACCAAGCGGATTCAACCATGACAGCCATCTCAGTCGATGTTTCTTGTGTGTGTCTCTCTCCCAGCCCCCGTCGGCCAATACGAATGCCTTTCCGTGTGTGAGATACTACCTTACCTGGAAGGTTGTTGACGCTCGCGCTAGCCAATGCTTAATATCAAATAGACGTAATGAATAAGAATCTGGTGCCGAAAAGTATGGAGGCAATTTGTATGGAGGCAATCTCGGTCTGCTTCCAAGTTTCTTTCTCGTTGTCTATCCCGCCCTTCATCAAGTTCCGCCTACCGTCTGGGTACCGTCTGGGTGCCGTCTTCTACGGCCCGCTGCAGAACAACTCTTATTAGCTTCCTTGTCTAATAACAAAACATCTGCGAGGTTACATCAGGGAACCACGTCCTTCGGTATGCTCTTGCGTCATGCTTCTCCTCTCGGAACGCACGCCGCGCGTAAGCTAGATCCAGCCAACAGAGACCTGTCAGCCGACATCACATGTTCTGGAACTTCCACAGCCATCAGAACTGGTCGATGAATTTCGCTCTGAGTATCCTAGCTAATCAGTGAGCTGCCAGGTGCTATGTTGGTGTGTGCACAATACGCTGGGTTTCCCTCAAGAACTGCTGGCCACCCGACCTGCTTTTGCGGTCCCCCTTCCGTCGCACTTGGAATTTTTCAATTCATGAATTCTCCCAACCTCACTGGATACCAAGGTCTGTCGCTCTTCCAGCAATATTGATCCTACCAAGCCGGCTCGGATGGTTCACCCTCGGCCTCGCCCTGTGTCCTGTCGAAGGTGGTGTCAGGTGCAGCGGTCTGATTCGTCTCATCCTCGGCCTCAGCTATGCGCAACAAAGGTTAGCCTCTTACTAGTGACCCCTTTCGTGTTGTATTAGGGACCACCACGTACTGCCGAAATTGATCCCATCGAACGGCTTGTCATTTACGGCGTGTTCGTTGGAGATACCGGTGGTCCCCTGACCCGGGATCTCGTTCCCTGGGTCATCTCGGCGGCGGCGACCTTTGAGTTTAGGCATACTCAATGGTGTAAGAAGTGGTCGGTATTGTAAGTGGCTTGCGGTCTTGAGTGAGATACTTAGGTTGTTCGTGTGTTAAATGTGTGAGTGAGTTGAACTAATGCGTAAAGCGTGTCGGCGTGGTGAAGACGGGATGTGTCGGGAAGGAGTAAACACAGAAAGCAGTCTTGTTCCCAAATGATTTTATATAATGGAATCTGGCAGGCGGTCGTACTTGAAGTAGGGAAGCCGCCACAGCTAGCCAATACACATAATCGTTGACTCCTGCCCATCGGTGGCCATTAGCCAAGAATTAGGTACCTAGATAGATGGTCTAAGGTGCGAGGCGGCGGCAATAATAAATTTCACCGAGTCGAGATATGTATGTGTTAGCCTGCTGCGAGGAATCTTATCTGAGATGGTTCGAGAGTCTGTTCGGACGTGAAAACATTCCAGGAAAGAACTCTATGGTTTGAAGCAAGTCGTGATTGAAAAAATAATCACGCTGGGTGGCAGAATTTGCGGGAGGTGCCAGTGCTGGTGCTTAAAAGATGTTGCTGCGGCTGAGGGCGAGGGAAACAACGAGTGCTGGGCCGTCTAAAAGTTTCGTAGGAAATGTGAAGGATTTATGGAGTACCAGCTAGTGTCACTTTTGCGACAGGAATTGCTGGTATATATAGGTAAAATGAGTGCAGAAAGCTCGGGGGCATCACAGGATGGACAGCAGGGTCGGCGGCTGCGAGTCTTCTGGCACGAGTACAACACTAGGTAGTGTGCCATTCACTAGTTCAATTATATCATCAGTCTGCACATGCATCATTCTTCCAAATGTTTTACTATATCATGATGACTAAACGTTGGTGCGAGCCACTNNGCGGAAAGGTTCTGGGCATGTTCAATACTCCACCGTAGGCGGTTTCCTTAGAGACTTTTCCACTCACGAACACGATTTTGCATGGCCTGTCCTTGATGAAATAGCCATATAATTATGCCTTAATTTCTACTTGATCTCGAGTGGATTCGACCTGAGTTCTTCACTAACGATGACCGTCGCAGTGGTGTGATTCCTATTTAGCATTCAGCCTTATATAAATGTTTCACCGTGGACTACATCTAATTGGCTGTTAACGAAATCCAGTTGGCCACGGCGTGGCAATAGAATGAGATTTCGCCAGATCACCTGCTTGGGATAGGGCAACATTTCGACGGGACAACAGTCTGCTGTCTTTCACCTCCCTTACAAATAAGGTCCTTGGCCTCTTTCTTTTGTCGAATCACGGTGAGAGAATTAGGGCATAGGCAAAGAGTAGAAGTTCAAGGTCACTTCTTAGAGATATGCGCCGATGTTCTCGCCCATTTTAAACTCATCCCCAGAGGGAAACCGGTCGTCAGGCTTGCTTGGGAATTGTGCGTGAACTAGATGAGAGGATATGCCGGCAGGAATTCCCAAAAGCTTTCATGAATGCTATCGCAGACAATTTTTCCCCCGTGGTGCGATGCTACGTGCCACCTTGGATGCGCCGGGAAGTCCTCCCTATCTCCGAATCCAGCTCCCCGATGTACTCTACCATAAAAAAAAAGAAGCCGAATTGGTACAAGTTACCCACCTTGACGACATCTCACGCCTTATTTGCACTCTGGACACTTGTTTCAGCTTTCATCTGCAAATACTAAGCCTTCGCCAAAAAACGATCATGTCTGTCGTCTGGGAACGACTCATCCGCTTCGTCGCCGAGGACGGCCGGATCTTGCGAGGAGAACCCGTCCTACCAAGCGCTGATTTCGACCTAGGTACTACGGTAGAGGAAACCAAGCTGGAGGCCAGAGTCATCCAGGGAGATGATATCTACGACACCACAGGCAAGGTAGTCGTGACGGATGAAGTGGTCACGGTCAAGAAGCTCCTCGGCCCCTTGGCCCAAGCGGATGTGCCCATTCTCCGCTGCGTCGGCCTCAACTACCAGAAACACATCCGCGAAGCTGGAAGGAAGCCACCGCCATTCCCATTCATCTTTTTCAAGGCCAACACCTGTGTCTTGGACCATGGCGCAAACATTGTGATCCCGAAGATCGCCCAGGATGACCAGGCGGACTACGAAGGGGAACTCTGCTTCATCATAGGCAAGGACGCCAAGGACGTGAAGAAGGAAGATGCTTTGTCGTACGTCGCTGCATACACCTGTGGCAATGATGTCTCATCGCGGAAGCTGCAACGAGACCCGTCCTTGGCTGGCGGGGTGCCTCAGTGGGGATTCTCAAAGGGCTTTGACACCTTCGCACCGCTGGGACCGGTCTTGGTCAGAGCAGATCTCGTCGGTGACCCTAGCAAATTGGATCTCTCGACCATCGTCAATGGCGAAGTGAGGCAGAAAGAGTCTGTGGATGACCTGCTGTTCGACTGTGCCTATTTGATCGAGTACCTCTCCAGCGGAACGACCCTTCAAGCCGGCTCTGTGATCATGACGGGAACACCGGGAGGTAGGTTAAAACAACGCCACAGTACATCACAAGCACACTACTGAATTTTTTTTTTCTACCCAGGGACGGGAGGTGGCCAATCGCCGCCGCAGTGGCTGAAACCCGGGGATCAAGTGGACGTCAAGATCAGCAAGATCGGAACGCTTCGCAACGGTGTGGAGTATGCATAATCCATAGGCAGATATTCATCAAGTAAAATCCTAGACTCTACATCCGTTCCAGCATGACCGCCTGCATATGCCTCAATTTCCACGTCTACCACGCCAGACCGGTCGGCAATCCAGACCGGTTCGCAATGCAGACGGGATCGCCTATTAACCCTCAATATGTCCAGACAACTATGCGGGAGTTTTCTCCGATTTATTGATATTCGGGATCTGTTGCTTAGGTCCGGAGGACAAAAGGCTATGCTGATTGCTCCCGCAAAGCTGCTGGTGACATGTCAAAAGACTTCGAAACCCGTGGCCGCGCACCCGGTCCGGGGAGTTAAGGGACCCAAGCGAGCCACGACTGTTCACCTAGATTTTCAAGTGCAGCCCACAATCACGAGTCTTGCCTAAAAAGAACGGAGTACTCTGACAGGTCGTCAATGGTTTCTGCTCCGTCACTTCCATCCTCTTGCCGTCACATACCTCGGCGATTGCGAGCTCCGACCAGAGAATTGCGACTTTGTCCACAACCAGCCTCGCTGGCTGAGAGCAGTCAAAAGAATGGCGATGGCAACGCCCCGTTCGGTACCCAAATCGGAATCGAATGGCACCAATGGAGTCACGAACACTACGGCAAATGGAAGTAGCCTTGCCAATGGCGGGCGGAAGGCTGAGAAAGAGCAGCGCCCGAAATACACCACAACTTCATATCCTTCCAACTGCCTCCGGTTCCTACAAAATGTCTCTTCTACACAACATGACGACGAATTGGATTTTGAACAAAACGTTAGACAGGCAAATGTGAAGCTAGACATTCTCATCGTCGGTGCGGGGCTCGGTGGACTGGCCACCGCCGTAGCCTTGAGGAGGCGAGGTCACAATGTCACAGTTTTTGAGCAGGCCCCGGAGCTGATGGAGGTGAGCTTCTGATGCAATATACATAAAGGCATCCATTCGGAATATAATCCCTAAATTGTGGCCATCAGGTTGGAGCCGGAATCCAAGTCCCGCCAAATTCAGGGAAACTACTGGAACGGTGGGGAGTGACGCAGCGTTTTGCGAAATACGTCGTCCAACCAGCCAAGATGAACTTCCGCCGCTGGGAAAATGGAGCCTTGATCGGGGTCACGGATACCTCACCCGAGTTCACGGCACAATACGGAGCACCGTACTATGTGGTACACCGAGCTCATCTACACAACGCCCTGTATCAGCAGGCCACGGCCCTAGGCGTCAAGACGAGGCTGAACAGCAAAGTGGATTCATACGATGCGGATACGGCGACGATTATCCTCTCAGACGGAGGCGTCTTCCAGGGTGACCTGGTTGTTGCTGCAGATGGTAATCAGCCCCCGCTGATCGTGGTTCTCAAGTTATTGACTTTTGCCACTTGACAGGAGTCAAATCTGAAGCTCGCGCTCTGGTCTCGCCCAGCGGACGTGGCGTGCCCAAACCAACCGGCTTTGCCGTGTATCGTGCAACCGTGGATGTGGAGAAGATGAGACCGTTTCCAGAGCTTGCCTGGATCCTGGAGCAACACAACCTAAATCTCTGGTGTGATGCCGGACTTATTCGCTTGGATTGGAGCCAAGACTAACTGATTCCAGGATCGGAGAGGATCGCCATGTTATGACTTATTCAATAGCAGGCGGACGGTCCTTCAACATGGTGCTATCCCATCGAGACAAGGGCGACCCCTCGTTGTTTGGCCTAGAGGAGGACATCTTGGGCGATATGCGAAAGGAGTTTGAGGGCTGGGACAAGCAGTAAGTCAACAACCACCTCTTCGAAGTTCCAATCTGTACGATTCTGACGCTCTGCTACAGGCTCACGACAATCATCAGCCTCATCGACAAGGTGATGAAAACACCGCTGATGAGCGGTGCAGCACTGGACCAATGGGTCTCTAAGTCGTCCAAGCTCGTCATCCTGGGTGATGCCGCTCACGCCATGGTCCCGTATATGTCACAAGGCGCCGCGATGGCCGTTGAGGATGGTGCTGCGCTCGCTGTTGCACTGAGCAGAATGACCTCGCCGAAGGAGCTGAAATTCGCACTGAGCATCTTCGAGAAGGAACGGGTCAAGCGGAGCAGCATGATGCAGGAGGCTAGCATGGTGAATTCGATGATCTGGCACTTTAAAGACGGGCCGCTTCAGGAGGCTCGAGATGCGGCTATGAGGCCTGAGGTGGAGGGAAAGCATTTCCTGTGCAGTCCCAACCAGTGGAGTGACCCTGTGACTCAGAGCTGGGCATATGGATACGATGCGGAGAAGGTGATGGAGGACTCTTGGAATGATGCCCTTCATGAGGTGATCCCCAGAACGCGGGAGTGAGGAACGGGTTTTAGTGGTTTGTCAAATCAAAACGCCGGATGGAATCCTCATACACTGATCATCACTACTAAATTCAAGATTGAAGATGCATGAACACCTGGATTCAATCTCTCATACATACAACGCCCCTGACTTGATGATATGTCCGCTGAAGCCTAACAGAACAAATCTGTCTCCTGGAAACCATCCCCCGCGCTTTTGCCAATTGTGAGCAAGAAATCACTATCCCAGCCCATAGCCCCGAGGTCGAAATGGCTGGTATCGATTGGGATTGGAGCATAGGCGTGCAGCACGCCGTACTGCCCGTGTATCCTGGGTGCTTCTTCTAAAACTGGCGCACCTTGTTCGCCATTAATCCCGTTGGGTTTGCCATGATCGTCTGACTGTTCTGTTTCATGACATGGGCATTAGTTGCCAACAGTATACGGAAGCTAGGTCTGGGCGGGAGCCATCAGGTCGTTTCTTACCTAGCAGATGGAGACAGTGGTTCAACGTGGCAGCAAACTCTGCGCATTTGTCCACCATCTTGTTCCCTCTATCTATTAGCGGCAAGCAGGCCAGAGCTTTCTCTAAGCTGTCCCTAAGGGCTCGATCGGGCATGCCCGTGGCTTCATATCGCGTGGGTGCCTCTCCACCGGAGACATGATTGCAGAGCATGAGCGCGACAATCGTAAGCGTTGCGTTGAATGCTGTTACAGACTTCAGCCAGCTGACTCCTGCCCATGATTTCTGATACGTAGTCAGTCACTTACTGTAGTAAAGAGTGAACCACCACGCTCCCAACAAGCCTCTTTTCGGGTCAGGAGAATGTTCAAGGAAGTTGACGATGGATATCAGGTCCGAAGCTGACTGGAAGCAGATTCCCTTACTACGCTGTCCGACCTGTTTGAGTATGGAGTCTTCTGCGTCGTAACTCTGACCGCGTTCAATGCTGGCCAGATAAAGATCCAACATTCTACGGTGTGCCAGAATTCGGACGTTGTGGTACCGCAGGGTCAGTATCACCCGGAACCGTCGCTCCATCGTGAAATCACCCTCGTTCCTCAGTTCCTCAGATGTGACCAGGCTGGAAAATGGACCTAGATTTGCTTGCCATTCTAGGAGCTGGTGCTCGATTTGGACAATGCTGGAGGCCACTGGTAAAACGCTACCGTCTGGATGACCAATATTGCATTCGTAAAGTGTGTCAATGATTGTCCACATAATTTTATAAAGGGTTCTGAAGCAGTGTCAGTGAATCAGCGACCGTCGTGGGTCGTTTGCCCCCCCCCCCCTTGAGACTCACATCGTGTGTACAAAGAAATCAGTGCTAAGCAGCAGGTCAACCGTGCACTGCTCCGTGGTCGCCCTATCCACTGGCTTCGGTAATGGAGTTCTGACATAAGATTCTGGGATAGCTGGTGGTCGACCGAATGTCATGCTCAGCGTCCTTAGGTAAAGCCGTCTCAGCACACTGTTCTCCCAATACGATCCACAGCATTGTGAGTAATCATACCTGTCCAACATGATGCATCCATACCAAGTTCGCAGGCGCATTTCCCTATCCAGTGCTGAATGCTTTTTGGAGGATGATGTCGTATGTAGACCCAGTTGAAAGGCTGCCTTCACAGCGAGACCATGGATGTTCCAAGTTGTGGTTGATCGATGCGTACCTTGCAAATATTGGCTCATGAGTAACATTGCTTGTACTGAAGCGGAGCAAGATCAGCCATGACTAGAATGAGCAGGAAGGGTTGGAGCGTGGCTCACTCACCAGTTTCCAGACTTGCGTTATGCAGCATCTGGTCCAGACATAGAGCCTTTGCACGCGCATAAAAAACTTCAGCCTTTGCTGCTCGATCAGTGGCAGTCACGTTCCAGCTAGCAGAAGTGACAGTAGCCATTGCAAGAATCGCATTCAACAGCCCAAGCCATGAGCGTCTTGACCTCCTGAAGTTGTTCCTCCTCACTCGCTCGTATGTCTCCATGAAGCTTGGTCCATGGACGAAGGGAAACAGCGCACCCGTGTCGGAAAAGAAGCGCACGACAAGAGCATCCATCTCATCGTCGGAAGAACCATGAAGAGAGTCAAGAGTGTTCTCAAAATGTCCCACAACGCCTAATTTTGGCCGAGAGGGCCTTTGCTGTGGGGTGGTGGGTCGAGACACATCGAGCGACGGCCGGTGCGGTATGTCCTGCCGGTGGGTCCTCGCATCCGAGCCGTGTTGCCTCGAGGCCGGACGGGATAGCAGGGCATATAAGGCTCGTCGAATATTACGGGTGAACGCAATGTTAGAAGAGGGCCCTGGAGGCAGTCAGTCGAGTCTTCCCAGGAGCGTCGACGTAAAGGGGCCGCACACCATAGTAACCTGAATCCTCCTCCCTCGTAAACTCTATTGACCCGATGCCGTCGGTCGTGTCTGGGGAGACACCAAAATCTTCAGGGTCTGGCTCCGGAACTGCCACCGATAGCTGATATGTCGATAAGCTTTCTCGCCTGTCTCCTCCCATCATGTATGTCGTTGAGAGGCTTTCTCTCCTGCCTCCCATAACCGGCTCGCTCCCCTCGCTCCCGGTCTGACCCTGCTGGTCTTTCAGGTAGCGCACATCGCTCTCAAGCTGGGATAGACGTGACTCAACCAGCTGCAGAAATCTGGCGTACAGTGTTAGCCCACAATGGCTCCCGGCAGCTACCTGGCGGGGCTGCAACTTACGCCCTCGGGACAGGAGTGGTGGCTGAGATCGGCGGAGATAGGTAGACGCATTCGATGTTCTGAGCCGAGCAGCTAGAACACTTCGGCCGATATCCATCACACTGAAGGAAGGTCTATTAGTACAATCATCAAAATCATCAAACCCCAAGAACCCAGCAGGACCAAGTTCCGCTTTGGGACTAAAGTGGATCGATCAGAACCGGCAAGGCTTACACGAGACTTCTTACTCCTGCACGCACCGCAAGCGACAGGAATTCTGCGACGCTTCTGCGGTCTGTGCTGGGAGGTATCCCTCGTCCCGGACAAGGTGGACATGGACTCGTCTGGCGGGCCATTGTCCAGCTCACGCTCATCACCGCTCGTCGGGAGCGAGACCCGGATGGAGTCTGCCATAGTCCATGGGCATATGAGCTGATCTTGGCGGATCTAGGCAGGTTGAACAGCCCAGCAATGTTGCTCTGCAGCGTTGAATAAGGCAGGAGGGAGCATGCTGCTGAAGTGTCCCAGGCTGTCGAGGGACTATCTCCCCGCACGCCATTGCCCCTGCACGTCTTGCTGTCGCGGTCGGGGGCTATTGGGGCCGTGATGTGCGGCACCGGGAAGGCCTCCCTATCTCCGGACTAAGAGCTCCTCCGCGCGAGGGTCACGCTCCTACGACGGGTTGGTAGTGGCAGAACCTACATAGGTATAGGCGCACGGCGTCGCTGGTTATGATCCTGCCGTCTTCCCACATCTTCTGAGCCATGAAATATCGCGTCTGCGAATAGCTGCGAGTTCTTTACGCTGTTGGGTCACTGACGCCTTCACGTGGCAAAATGGCGACAAAAACAGACGTGGAAACTAATGCCCAAGATGCGACCGAGGTTATGCTGGAACGGGCCGAGAAAGCTCACACCAAACCCCTTTGGTTGCAGATGGCAAGACTGAACCCGCCTCTGCCGAATCCGAGATGCACGCCATATTTGTGGAGATACTCCGACATCCGTCCCAGCCTCCTCGAAGCCGGCGAGCTGGTGCCAGAGCACCAGGCTGAGAGGAGAGTGTTGATGCTGGTGAATCCGTCAAGAGGTACCCTCGTCTTCTCTGAATCTTGATGCGAATTTGGGGATATGCAAGAGATCTATACCTAGGTAGAGGGCTTTTCTGACCAAGTGACAGATGCCCCTTTCACCACCGACACCCTCTACGCAGGGTTGCAGCTCGTGATGCCCAACGAGACTGCTAAAGCCCACAGACATGTAGCCTTCGCGATGAGGTTCATCATTGAGGGCCAAGGGGGATTCACGGCTGTCCACGGCCGACGGATCCGGATGCAGAGGGGCGACGTGATCCTGACGCCCACCTGGAACTGGCATGACCACGGCAAAGATGGATCCGGTCCTATGATCTGGCTCGACGGCCTCGATCTACCCAACTTTCAACATTTCCCTGTGCACTTTGTGGAACAGTACACTTCGCCCCGGTATCCGGCTGAAGACGTCGACACGTCGGATTCGCCTTTGGTATTCCCGTGGAGCAGGATGAAAGAGGCGCTGGATAAGGTTGAAGGGGACTCAGCTGAGCTGCGGTATCTGCATGAGGATGGGCGCGAAGGTGAGTCACTCTCCCAAGACAGGCAGGTGATGCAAGAAATATGGAAGTCCAAGCTCACCCTTTCGCGATGATAGTGAGCAAGATCCTGGGCGGTTCGGCAAGCCGTATATCTGCGGGCAAGTCCTCGCGCCGTGTGCAAGAGACAGCATCATCAGTCTACCATGTGATAGAGGGCTCCGGCTACACCAACATTGGGAATGAGAAGTACGCATGGGAGAAGGGCGACACGTTCTGCATCCCGTCGTGGTACGCGTTCCAGCACTTCACTAACGGCAAGGAGGGAGACGACCCGGTGTATCTGTATCGATTTGACGATAAGCCCATGTTAACTTCCTTAGGATTCTATAGGACATCGGAGACGGATCTTGATGCTCTCGTCTCAAATTGAAGTCTCTCTGGCTAACCAAACTTTCCAAAGTCATAGGGATGTATACCCACCTGGGTCATTCCAGAACGTTGCCGCCGCGCCCGTGTACTGTGGTCCCGCCCAGGTCAGGAGCTACCCCGTCTGCATCGCGATATCAGTGTGCTGCCTCAGTCTCATCGCGTATAGGCCCGTTTCGCCACTCGGGCAATGCAGGTGATTCTCATAATCAAATTGACAGAGCGCCTGCCAAGGTCTCGCTCATCCCTTGGAGACAGCCACGTCCTCGACCAAGTGCTTCAGTCCAGTCACCAGGAATATCATCGTGCCCATAAACAAAAATGCCGTCAGCTCCTTCCGCACCTTGTAGTGCTTCCCCAACCAGGCAACTGCGAGGACCGCCGTGAAGCACTGCGTCAGGAAGAGTAGCGTCCATCTTATGGTCTGGTTGAGTGCGCCGGGCTCGAAATCGCTGAAGGGTGAGTAGTGGACGAGATAGTAGACCGGAACAGCGCAGTACAGGGCGAAGTGGACGATGAGAAGCGGACCGCTGAGGAGGCGCGAGAAGATGTCTTCGTCAAAGAACCAGTGGCGCGGTTTCAGCACGAGCTTATCGGCAGAGACAGAATGGCCGGGCGCATGTGCTTTCCTGGAGGACCCCGTCAGGGTGTCGGCCGCCAGCGCCATTGGCTGGGGGATGATGGGAAAGATCGAATCCGCTGGGGAGCTCATAGCTCGCAAGGGGTCTTCGTATCTCAACTCCGGGGGGAGACAACCTTGAAGGGGACGCTGATCAAGGGAGAGAAATGGTGACGAGTCAAAAGGAGTGCAAAGATGAGGTTCACCGAGGTCGAGACAGGAAGGGACCGGAAACGTCCAGGTCCCAATGGTCTGGGCCCTGTGGATAGTTCGGGGTCCTGTCTGCCCTGCGTCGTCAGGGTCCTGGGCAGCTGAGGCAAATGTGGATCAGCCTTGGCTTGTCCTGGGCGCCGGCTGAACCCAACTAAGCTTAGCTGGTGGACGATCCTGATTGAGGCGCAGCCTCCCGTCATCAGCAGTCATCAGAGGGGCCGAGGTGTGACGAAAGGAACCGTCCACCTCTGCGCTGCAGAAGGAATGACTCCGATAGGACACGTCCATCACCCGTGAGACTTTCCTGAAGCAAACACGGTGCTTCCCATTCAAAAGCCGGACCCGATTCTGATACCCCGGCCCATCATCCAGTATTGGATGTGTCCGTTATACTATGGCACAATATGCAGTATGAGGGCTTGTGGTTGAGAGACCGTAGGTGGTTCGAACAACCTCCACAACTCGCACTTGCTCTGATCAAGTCTGAGGTGTTGATCATCGAAAGGGGGAACTTCCGCCTTTGTTCCTTGCCAGCCACGTCACCGGCCCCGTGCCATCCTGCCATCCTGCCGTCCTGCCGTCCTGCCGTCCTGCCGTCCTGCCGTCCTTCCCGCCCTCCGTCTGCATCGCGAGCTGTTTCAGCACAGTCAATCTGGTTCGAGGAGGCAGGGTCTTGGGCCGGTATATCAAGTATACACTAGAAAGTTTGGAAGTTTTACCGGTCTACGGAGTATTGTTAAGAGTGACGTCCAGGGAGCATGTCAGTATAATGCTATCATGCTACTTACTGTACAAGTACGCAGCTGACCCGCAGAAAAGGTCTAGACCACATGCACGCCACCCACTGATGCACCGGACCGTTCCGAATGCCTCCCCTCCCCCCTCCCTTCCATCGAGAGCCCATCCCGTCAACTGCACTCTCACATTTTCCTAGTTTCTGTACCACAGCTCCACCACAGTACGAATCGTGGACATGGGCTGCCTTGGAGAGTCGACGCTAACACGGCCTAGTCCCGCCAGTTGCATTTGGATCAAGAATTGTTGCCATTCCGTCACGAGCTAGGAAACTCCGTTGATAAATTGGCTTCTGTGAACAGAAACGAAGATGCGTTGTCTGGAGCCGGCCACAATAGTTCTTGGGCTAAAAGCGAAGGATCGAACTCGTCGACGTTAGCAATTGGGTCGGCCATATACACCGTCCAAATCGAATGGTCATGAGTCAAAGACGCTCGGATGGTTAGAATATATATATATTCTGAGATGCAAGCTCTTGTGAGTGAGTGACCATAGCCAGAGACTTCATCCAACACCAAATTTCGCCGATTAGTAGAACATCTCCAACATTACCATCCTGTCTCTTCTCCCCGCCCCCAGAGTTCATCAATCATTTACACTACTGGTCCCAATTCTTTCCACCTCCAGTATCACCTGCGTGACGAAGAGGTCATTCGCGAGACCCTTATCCCACGGAAAAGTTTTCTACGAACGACCATCCTACAGGGCGGTGTACGATCTGCTTTCATCACTCGAGAGCCATGCATATATTCACCGCTTTAATGCAGGCGGTCCTCGCCATTGTTGCCCTGGCTGCAGCCGTCCCTCTGGGCCAGCTACAGGAGAATCATGAACTGGGAGCTCGTCAGGATCAACTGGCCGTTAACGAGACATCCACAGTGGACGTGGCACTACAGAAAAAGGCACTCAAGCTGAGCCCCAACAGATGGCCCCCGGAATGGATCGTTGAGTGGAACGAGACGGACAACAGATTCTGTCAAGCATGGAAACCTAATCCCTGGGCGACCTGGGTTGCCATATACGTACGCGACTGGGAGACTCCGAGTTCAGCAAACAGCCGCAGGTGCGGCATGGGCCTTTTGGACAATATTCGTGGAGGTAGGTTCTAGCTCCTTGGGCTTCAGCCAGGTAACAATTCCACGCTAACTCAATTGAACAGAGTGCAAGGGCTTAATCCGCCGCTGGTCGTGCGACCGAATCAGACCCGGCGGCTGGAACGGCGAACACGGCATCATAGCCTGGTTCATCCCGCGTTACTGGCGAACGGGGTTCGAGTGCATTGAGAGGGCCTTCGTCAAAGCCTCGGGCGGAGAGCCAGGACACATCAGCACCAATATCCGTTGTTGTCCGTTAGAGGACCTCGAGTGTCGTGCCGAGGCGCCAGGCCACATCAACCCGCCACAATGGGAGCCCTAGGATAGGGAAGGACTGGGAGGACTGATATAGAAATCTACGGAGACATGACTGGGACGCATATATCAGCCCCGCAGTTTCGGTGCGAGGGGGAGTGGGGTACGCTGAAATCATGGAAATGTGTGCCCTAAAGGGATTATCATATGGACGCCTGTTCCACAAAAGGTCAAGCATTTATATAGCCTTGAAAACCAGATTGAGAATCACCAAACCGAAACCTGAGTCCAAGGTATCCGGGAATTAATGTGACATCTAAGCCACAGTAGCAACAATGACTCCTTGCCCGTCACCAGGGGGCTGGTAGAACCCCTCAACATTGAACCCAGCGGTCTTTAACAACACTCGCCATTGCGTCTCTGACCTCTCCAGCCCGCCCACGTGTATCAGCATCATCAAATCCCACCAGGCTGAAAGAAAGGGGCAATCTTTACCGGGGAGGATGAAATCACTGATAACTAGGAATGAATAGCCCTTCTTCATAGACTTCTCAACATTCTGGAGGATGCATTCAAGGTTGGCAGTTCTCATCGGACCAGTCGTGCAATATGAATTTCATGAAGTACACACGAGCATCTGAAACCCAACCAGCCATTACTGTCACTGGTAGATCAAGGGAACGTGCTAAGAGATCGAACCTGGAACTGGAGCTTCCTTGAAGAAGTTAATTAGGTAGTCTGCTTCTTGATGCTAGCAGGGAGATCCGACGCGGTGTCAAGTACCAGCTGCTGGTCTTGGAGGACAAGCGGACCTGCACCAGGGAACTTCCGACGGAACTCCAGAAGGTCATGTCCATGTTCACCAGCAACATCAACTAGCATTGGGAAAGCAGGAACACTGCCATTGATGAGCTTTTCTTGGACTGGAAACCATTCCATCAAAGAAGGCCTGCTGCCTCTGTTGCCTTCAAAGAAAATTTTGGGGGCAGCCTCCCAGAGTTCCGCATTCTCCGGGCATTCAAACCAGTCGAATCCAGAGGCGTCTGGGCAAGTAAATGCTGCCTGGAATAGGCCATTTAGGTAGGTTGTCGATCAGATTTTTGTAACAGGTTTTTCTCAAATACTCAGGTGGTGAAGCGGCTACAATCAATCCCTTCAAGTCAAAGCTATTTGTAAAGAAAGGTCAACCACAGAATGCTTCTGCGAAAACATGTAGGGGTTTGAAACAAACATGAATCTGATCATTCCATCAGTCGTTCTGTTTGATAGATGTTCCGTAAATTTTGCGTAGAGTTTGGCACCCTTGTCAACCACGAAGTTGCGAGCAGCCAACACTCGGAGGAGTCGTTCTGATTCTGATTGACAGTCTGATCGTCTTGCGTTGTCCTGGGTAAACATACGAAGCAAATCTGGATCCGCCTTGGTTCGTTTCGGCAGTAGTTCTTCAACGGACATCTCGGGTTTCTCAGAGAGCATTGGGAATATCTTCAATTGCACCAAGATGCGTATGGACGAGTTGGGCATTCATAATATGACATAAACTGAAAGTTTTATATTATACTACGGACTTCATTTTGCATTCTTTAATTCGAGGTAGTCCTCGAATCGCATTCTTGGAAATGCTTCTCACCGGGGGGTGTACCTAATCCCTACATGCAATGTTAAACACCCACCTCCACCTGTTTCTGACTAGCTGGCCAATTTTTGGACGCTATTAAGCAAGTCGTATATTGGATATCATCGATCCCGAGTTTAGGGCAAGACATGCGATGTGTCAGGAGACAGCAGCATCCTCGTGGGAATCGAGTGACCCAGATCATGTTATCGCCCAGAGGGACGCATTTCAGGGTCGTCCTACCAAGCATACGATCTCGCCCTGAATGCTTATAACGGCCAGGCTACCTACCGTAGTCAACGAAGTTGGAGTTCGCTCGTAGTTTGGGAACGGCCGTCATAATATCATGAGGTGGTCTGTATGGAGTGCTGGTCTGTTCGAAATGACCACCATGGACAGTCTTGCTGAATTCGTACTGGATGACACGATCGCTAACCACCACGTCTCCGAGACGCACGTCAACTTTCCAAGGAACCCCGCCACCTATTCCAACCGTTAACCCGATTCGTATGGAAACAAAACTCCGGCGCATGTTGTTCGCCGCGGTTGCCGCATTGTTAGTGTCATAGTGTCCTGAGGGAAGACATGCAATGATGATGTTGTGCAAGCCGATGTTCCCGAAGGTGTATGTGTTGCTGTCAACAGCATGTGTACACGGGCTCTCGTGAATGTTGTCCAACATAGCCGTAGCCGCGGCCATCTCGATGTGGAGTGCGCAGACCCAACCGATAGTGTAGTCATCTTTTGATAACTTTCTCGATGTTTGGTCTTCTGGACGCGCATTGTGGCTGCGATGACCGTCCGGTTTCGAGCGCTTTGGGACAGGGTGTAGCTGGTCGTCATCTTCACGTATGCCTTCCTGGGCCCTCTTCCTAACGCTAGCGTCGTTCATCGTTGCGATGTGGATGTGGTCAAGCTCAGGGAAGCGGTGCGGCATGCATCAAGAGCTGGATCGAGTCCGCATTAGTACCCAAGTAAGCTGATGCTTCTCCGCTCAGCCAGTCAAGGAGGTTTCAGGGAAGGACTTTTCTGGCCGAGGAATTCTAGAATTCTTGAGTAAGAATGGTGCTCAAGCATAGAAGTATTCGAATAAAGGTTCGATGACCGCGCGGTCATGGACGAGTGGTGCAGGTGGGGGAGTGCCCAAATAGCAAATACGCCTGACGGTTGCTGGCACAGTATGCGTGAGACGCGCGCTGGTCAGCAGCTCAGCGTTGGGTATCAGCCAGCAGTTTGTCATGCAGCAGTCAAGTTATTGCCCGTGAAAAATTTCCCGTACCCTACCGTGACCGGATGTGGCGTATGAAAGATGCAGTCAGCAGCAGTAGGACTCGGAGAAGCATCGATTCAGAGGGGTATAGATATTTGCTCCGGTTGACAGCCACCCTGGGTAGCACTCTGAGTGGCAGCAGCTACCTATGCTACAAAAACACTCCTGAACTAGAGACACACAATCTAATACTTCACCATTGAATTCTACATAGTACTAAACCTGATAAATTGTTAGTATTCATGTGCTTGCCCAGTTGGCCATTGAGATATGGCTTACATCACAAGCTTGCCCATATCACCAATTCTAACCGTACACAGTATCATAGTATGTTCACCTTTCCCTAGGTGCCTAATTTTCATATTCAAAATCACAATCCGGCCAACAGAAAATGCAGGGGCAAGTACCCCGCCCACCTAACAAGTATAGCTACATGAATATATACTTCGTGGGGCATCCTTGGGGTCAAGATATATGGTATACCTGGCAGTCCCTCGGGCCTCCAGAACGACTTCACCTCACTCCCTTCTCTCCCTGTAAAGCATTTCATCATTCTGGAATATCGCCGAGTCCGTACTTAGGTATATAACAGTTGAGTTCAAATGGGTGCATCACCAGGATACGCGGATCGTCTCGTTCGTCCGAAGCGTCCTCCTCAGACCCGAACTGGGTCTTCACATCCGCGGTCTCCATCTTACAGGAAACAACCTCTACAGAATATTGTTTCTCAAACATACTTTCAAGCTTGACATACGTTACATACCTGATGCAGACATCTTTGTCGAATTCGTGGAGAACTTGGACGTCCCCTTTCGAGAACTCTAGGCCCAGGAGCTTCGTCAAGGCTCCATGGACGCCTTGCTCGCTCTTTTACTGTCACGACTCCAGAACATCACATACTTTCGGGTCGGTCCCGACTTTGTTAATCATACCCGTATGGCTGACATGGTGCTTCGACTGGCACTCTGCCACAGCCGCAGCAGCCCCCAGACGACGGATCGATCAGTCCCACATTTCCATCACCTACGTAAGGTTTGCTTCGGCTTCGACTACAAGCAATCTCATCTCAGAGACCGAAAGGACGATCTTAACACTTCGGATATACTGCCCCTTCTTCTACCTTCCTCAGGTCCAGCATACCTATATTGGCAGCTTCCGTCGACAGTCCCCTCACTTTTAAGTGGCCGGCAGACCAGCCCACACCAAAGAGGATCATGTCTCTTGGGGTTGGATTTCATACGAGAGCAAGACTTGAGCCACATACTCTCTCAGTTACCAAAGGACTCCAATCATTCCGGTGCAGATACCATCTAAAGGCAAGCACGTTCATCGAGATGTTACCAGTCCGCTTAGATCAGGTCACCAGTGCACTTTCGCATGTCCGGGAAACGTTGACGATGCTATGTATGTATTTCAGTCGGTGTCGCCGACCTTAGGGGGCCAATGATATAAGTCGACGCCACCGCTAGAGATAAGGGGTTCGTTGAGCGGCCTTGTCGCCCTGGACAACCTGAAGAGCTTCCAAGTCCCGTGGGTCTTCCTACTGCCCGGTTTTCGAGCCCAGCCCATCTAGAAGGACACAGGACGGGATCCCCCATGAATGTTGAGCATGTTTACCATTACAGACGAGCTGTGGCGGCATGTGGACGACTGGACGAAACAGCCTTACTTGGACGCAATTCAGGCTTGGATGGACGTTTGAAGCAGGAGTTCAACCCTCGACTTCAGCGCGTCACCCTGGGTCCGGTACGATCATGATGCATGGAGCCCTGAGGGCAAGGGGGGGGGGGGTTGAATGACATCTTCACTCGCGCCGGCGTGGCCATGGAAGTACACACGAGGAGAGGCGGCAGCTTCCGTGTGGATTGCTGCCGTCGGTGAATCAACAGAGTCGAATTGTTGGATGAACACAAGAGATTTTCAGCTTGTAGGTTTCACCCTCGGCATCTGTACCTAGTCACGAGCACAGTTACTGGTAAATAAATGCACAGTCAAGGTTGCAAGCTCTGTCTTACGCACATCAAGCTAGTTTCAACCCACCACTATACGAGAAGATTTCTTTCTTCTATACACTACCTCGTCAGTTTAAGATAGGCAATCGTAAATTCATCCCTGTGTATTGTGTCTGCTTGACAGTATTCATCTCTCTTCATAGCATACAGAAACGATGTTATGCATCTAGTGATCTATTATTCCCTCTGCGAGACAAGCCTCTCTAGAGCTATCTAGATGATCGCAACCGGATGCCCCACCCTCCTAGATAGATCTAGATGAACCTTCGCTTTCAAACCCGACCTAACCGTCCCAGGCCCGCCACATCGATGCTCACCGAACGGGTAACACGGGGATCTTCTCAGACGCATCGAGCCTCACGTTCTCGACGAGCTTGTTGGTCATCCTCTCGCACCACGGATCCACGTACGTCGTCCACAGGTTTGCGATGCCATACAGCATAGGCAGCCACACGATCTGCCAAGCGATCAGGGTCAGGTTCCCCGGGTAGGTCAGCCTCGTCATGACCATCTCCCCTTTCTCGTTCTCGTGGTCCGGCAGCGTCTGCACCCCGTAGAGCATCCACACCAGCGTGGTCTTGAGCAGCGGGCCGTGCAGGAGGTAGACGGCGAAGCTCATGCGGCCCAGGAACAGCAGGTACCGGCTGCTGAGCAGCTTCTGCAGGAACGGGCTGAGCAGGATCCCCATCGAGAGGAACTCGAGCCCGATGCCGGTGGCGAAGCGCGGGAAGTCCGGGAACTCGGGCAGGAGCGGCGTCAGGAACTGGAGCATCAGCCGCGACCAGGTCATCCACTCGGCGTGGCCCTCGGGGAAGGAGGCGAACGTGAGCCCGATGAAAATGAGGATGCCCGACAGGATGGCGCTTGTGCGTGGGCGGCTCATGAGGAGAGCAGAGACGGTGTCGGAGTTTTGGAGGTCGGCGAGGAGGATGCCCCAGAAGAACTGCATGCCGAAGGCGGCTAGACGAGCGGACGTCTCATCAGTCAACGACGGCGGGAGGACAGCGACACACAGAGAGAGAGAGAGACAGCGGGAATGACTCACAATCCGAACAACACCAGAAGTACACCCACAACCCAAAGCTCGCCAGCATCCGGAACCTCGGCTTCACGTACGCGGTCGCCACCATGAAGGCGTACACCCACATGCTCCCCTTGAGCAAGGGCAGGAGCGTCCACTGGTTCTGGTCGTAGACGTTCAAGCTCCTGGTCCAGGTGGTCACCAGATTATACAGCAGACTCCCCACCGCCTGGCCCAGCCACGGGATGGTGGCGGGGCTGTTGACGGCCACCCACCAGCTGTCCTGGTTCCTGGCGATCGTGTACAGGCCCATCTCGCACATGACGAAGCTGGCGACGCTGGCGGCGGCGGCGGGCAGGAACAGCCGCGGGAACCTGCGCAGGGCGGACTTGCTGATGGAGACGAAGGCGGCCTCCTGGTGGCCGGCCTTGTACAGCTTGATGGGCTTCAGCGCGCAGACATAGCCGGTGACGAGGGCGAAGATGGCCACGCCCATGCGGCCCTGGGTCAGGACGCGCAGATAGGGCAGCTGCAGGAAGCGTGGCGCGGCACCTTCCTCGGAGGTCGAGCCGAAGAGCTCGCCGTCCCAGGCGCGGCACAGGTGGGTGAGGACCACGGAGGCGGAGGCGAGGCCGCGGAGGCCCTGGGTGGTGACGGAAGCATGTTAGCAGGGGTTTCGTTCGCGGTTGTTGGGAAAGGGGATCATCGGGATGGTAGGCTAGGACGTTGAATTAGAGTGCAGTAGGCATCTCCACACCCCTTCATGCACCTCTCATATTTAATGGGTACTCTTCGGTTGCGAGCCGAGATTTTGGGTGATCGGGGCACAGGGGGGGGCATGGGGGCATCCGGGATTTTGGTCGATGAGACATGAGAACGCCTCGTAAGGGACAGAAAGACAACAGCGGGACTTGTCCACTCACATCTACCCACTTCACATTGCCCTCCCTTCCAATTGCCATGGTGCTCGGGGGTTCGAAGCCAAAGCCAGGTGTTGCAGGCAGACGCGGGAGTGAGACTAATGTGAGAGCGTTCCTTAGAAAAATCGGACAAGTGTGAGATGCTGGCGCGGTCAAATCGCGTCTGTGAACGTTCCGGTTGGACGCACGGGTTGCTTTTGGGTGAAAGAGAGGGTTGGGGGGAGGTTGTACTGTCTCACGACGTCGGCCGGGTCGGGTACAACTGGAGCACAAGCGAGGGTCTAGGCTATAAGCCCCAGATGTTCAGATATGGACTGGGAGCGATCGTCTTGTGGTTTTGTCCCTCCCGCGAATACAAGTACAAATGTACAATCGCAAGCAGCGTGATGTGAATCAAGGTAAAGAACGAGGAGGTCAGCGGCGTAGAAATTGTTGAACAACGACAGCCCAGCCATGGCTATCATATGTCAGACGCAGTTCGTTTTCCGGGGCAGACACTGTTCTCCCGTATCCGTCATGAACCATGGTCTAAGTTGGGATGCTGCAGGCCGACTGCAGCTCTGCAGCTCTGCAGCTCTGCAGCGGCCGGGATGCTCGGCGGTTGAGCGAGAGTTGAGATATCGTCATTCCTGCCGCGGTGCGAGATGACAAGTGTGGATGAGAGGTCGGTCTGTCTGGTGGTCGCCCGCCAGCCTCGACTATCATCAAGGCTGCTCAAAATTGCCTACGCCACGCCACGTCTTTCCCCCATCACTGCATGACATGCCGTGCTACCCATGCGGCCTATTGCATCCCAATGCAGATCAAGGTGTGCTTCGTATCTAAAGCCGACTTCCTGTCCGGGCATAGGCCCAACCGTCCTCGGTGTGCGGATCCTGAACATCAGTGGCTGACGGGGATGCTGAAAAGGGGAGCATGCACCTGGAGATGTGCAGCGTGCAGCGTGCAGCATGCAATATGCAGCCTTGGCAGCAGGCTTACCCTATACAAGATATATACCATAGTATATGCAACGAATGACTAGACATCTCGATAAGATTTTCGATGCTGTCATGTCCTGTCCTGTCCTGCCTCTTTGCTGCCGGGAGAGGCAACTCCGAAACCCCGAGCCAGCCTGACAATGCTCGCCCAGTGCACCGATCAACATGGTTATCAAACAAACAAGGTCGCTGCACCGACCCCGACCTCGACCCCCAGCCACGGTGTGTACTACGTGTATATGACTATCCAATCCGTGACGCCGCCTCGCTTCTCCGAGCAGCAGATCCATACCATATCTCAAGAAAGGACGAACAATTCCATCCAGATCGGACCGAAAACAGTCATGCGTCAGAAACACGCGAGAAAACAGACCGTTTGATTCCAACAAACCAGACAAAAAAAATAAAAATAAAAATTGTATCGACACCCCCACCACCCAACCCCAACACATCCACCCGCCCACCATCAAAAATCGCGGCGGCCGAGCAGACCTCAGTGAGGCCGGGAGAGCAAATGGTCAATGAGCTTGTAAGAGTTTGAAAAAAACAAGAGGGGGTCGAAAGACTCCACCAACCTTGCCATGTGATGACTAAGGCGTGAGTGAGCCTTTTTGTTTCATCTACCGCTCGGAATACAGAGCTGGATCAAGGATGGATCTCGCCTTGTGCTCCACCTTGCCGTGCGGAAAAGTGTCTGAATGTGTAAGAGCAGTGAAGAAGAGAAGAAACGCGGTTGCAAAGAAAGGGGAAGGCGAGGGGGAAAGGGGAAAGACGGGGGGGCTGGTGCATTTTCACCAGAAGTGAGTATGCGAGAGGCCATCATCAGCCATCTCAGCGCAGGGACGAACCCCTAGTGTTCAACAAATTTCCATTATCACGACTGACCACCGACACTCAGTCGGCGAGGATATCGTAGCGCACACCTCTCTGTAGCTTACGCAGCCGGGCCGTAGCTCCCACCGCATTGTGTTCACACCCCGTGCTTCATCTGACGAGGAATTCAAACGTATCTTCTTCGGGTCCCTCCTCTTCATCGTCACTATCATCAAGGAATGTTTCCTTTTCCTCCTCTTCCTCCTCACCGTCGCTGAGGGTAATCGGCGTGTCAGGGCCGGCTTCTTCTAGTTCATCAACTTCCGGCATACGGGGCACATCATGCGGCGTCATTTCCGCATCCTCCGCATTCGTGACTTGGCTGAGCGGGTGTGAGC
>MUZH01003783.1:0-23598 GCA_003012965.1 Juglanconis oblonga
TATTAATATTTATCTAACCCTAATTAGTTTATATATTTATATATACTAAAGGCTATTTAATATTCCCTTTTATTAATATCTAGTTTACTATTATATACCTACCCTAGAGAGTTAAGGCTAGGTATTATAATTAGATTACTAAATTTAAGATTAAAAGGGAGAAGAGATTATATTCCTTAAGTAGGTAGTTTAATATTAAACTAATAAATAGATTAAAGACGAACTAAATCTTAAAGAAGGAAAGAAGCCTTCTTCCACTAAGTAGGCCTCAGCCTGCCTTTTACTCCTATCAGCCTACTGACTAAACCGACCTCCAGTCTTCATAACCTTACAGGTCCGAGTTCATAATAGTATTACCGAGATTATATACCTGCTAAATAATAACTTCTAGTATCCGTTTAAGGTGATTAAGACTGCTAGTTATCTAGTTATTAGAAGAGTTATTATTACTAGAAAGATTACTATCTCCCTGAAAGAGATTGCCTATATTACTATTAGATATGCTCCTTTGCTAGTAGGGCGATCCTTTATATTTATAATAATATATCTAGCAGTAATAAACGCGGTTCTAAATAGCTCTGCTCTAGGCATTATCGCCCTATATAACCCTACTAGCTAGGGGATTAAGATCCCTAAAAATACCCGTCTTAGTATAATTTACGAATATAAGGATACTGCTAATTTCGTAGGAACTTTTAGCGGGGTTATTAAGGCTTTAATTCTCGCAAGTTTGCTTATTATACTATCCGATATAGTAGCACCGATTTATAAGGACCTTACCTATAGGGATATTAACGTTAGCTTCGCCCTAGCAAAATATAACCCCTTTTTAATAGCTAATTCCCCTATTCTTTCGATAGGTAGGGAGTTTAAGTTAAATAACGACCTTATTAGAACTACTTAAGGAATTAATATCGATATTAAGCTATTAGTAGTAGACCCTTCTGCTAGCCTAATACTATTCTCCGATACTATTATTAAGATAATTAGGGGTACCCCTTAGGGTGCCGACCTGCTAGATAAACCCGAGCTAGACCTTTTAAAGATATAGTCGATTAGCCCTAAGGGAAATATATACTCGGCTAAGGTTCTAGGATCCTTAGGTATTAAAACCCCTAATAAAGTATTAGCTTTAGTTATTAAAAACGGTATTTATATCTACTCTAAGGACCCTATAAAGGCTAAGAAATTGCGAAAGATTTATAAACGATACCCTAAGCTTTAGGTTAATTCTAGGCCTATTTAGATAAAGGAAGATAAAATAATAAAGGTTCCCCTTATTATAGGCTGGCAGGAGGCTAAGCTTAACTACTACCGGTACCCTCTTTCCTATAAGGACGAGGGTGTTATAGATAAGATTTTCGGCACCTTTTAGAACTAAGGGATACTAGAATATATTAACGAAATTTGCCCTTTCGCCCTACTAGTTTTTATTATTTATAAGGAGGTCTACGGTATTACTAAGGGGAGGGCCGTTATTAATCTGCGCCCTCTTAATAAATAGGTAGTCCCTAATAATTATCCTTTACTACTATAGTCTAATATTATTAAAATTATCCGGGGGAAATCCTATATTATAATTATTAATACTATAAAGTTCTTTTTTTAGCTGCTTATTTACCTAAAGTATCGCGATTACTTTACTTTTATTAGCTACCGAGGGCTTAAGCATTTGCTTATAGCCCCGATAGGCTTCCGAAACTCGCCTATATATACTTAGCGCTTTATAGATAAGCTATTAAAGGAATTTAAATACTTCTGCAGGGCGTTTATTAATAATATCATTATTTTTTCTAATACTTTTAAGGATTATCAGAGGTATTTAAATATAATCTTCTCCTTATTTAAAGGTAAGGGTATTTCGATCTTGCCCGAAAAGTTATTTATTAGCTATTCTTTAGTAGAGTTATTAGGCTTCTATATAGATAGCCTTAGGCTCTCTACTATAGCGGAATATACTAAAGGCTTTCGTTACCTAGCTTTCCCTTATATATTAAAAGACCTGGAAACCTATCTAGGCAGTTCTAGATTTTTATACTATTTAATTCCTTACTATATATAACTTTCCGAACCTCTTTAGAAGCGAAAAATTGCCCTTCTTATAGCTAGATGCTAGACCGGACGGCTCCCTATTAGTAATAAGGGCAAACGAATATACTATATAACGATAATAGTCTTCGAACCTATTAATAAGGAGAAAGTATCTTTCGATACCCTTTAAGAGGTCCTTTATAAGAAGCTCCGGCTTTTTTATATAAACCCCGATAAGAAGCTATTTCTTTAGGTAGATAGATCCCTTTAATAAGGCTTTAGGGTTATAGCGTTTTATCTAAAAGACGGATATTAATAGGCTAGAGGCCCTATCCTTTCTATTATTATCGAATTAGTAATATTTTTAAGCAAATGCCTATTAAAGGCTAAGCTTAATTATAGCCCTTCTAAGCTTAAGGTTGCTTATCTAGTTTAAGCCGCGCGGTAGCTACGGACTATTATTCTATTAAATTCGTATTACCCTATAATAGTACTAACGGATTACGATATTATAAAGGGAATCGTTAAAACAACTACCCTAAATATAGCATTTACTAACTAAGGCAATCGTCGATTTATTAATACTTCTATTTACCTTTCGCAGTACCCCTTTAATATTTATTATCTCGCCGGATAGCTAAACCTTATACCTAACGTATTATTATAGCTAGCGATACCTATTAATAATAGGGACTGATAAAAGGAAGAAGTTCCTACCCTTAACTCTATAAATAATAGCCTAGGGATCCTATTAGTTAACCTAATACTATTAGAAGCTCTAATAGATAACGAGCTACGCCTTCGCTTCGCTTAGGGATATAAGTCTAATATTATATACGGAAAAATTATTAAGGACCTAGCTAATATATCGTCTAATAGTAGGAGACTATATATTAGCCTAAATAATAAGGATATTATAGCTGCTTTTAAGCCCGGCTACCTATTTCGCCTTATTAACTATCTTCTATATAATCTCGGAGTCGACGGTTAAGAACGATTAGTTATTCTGCGAAGCCTAGTATTAGAGATATTATATAAAATTCACGATAAAAAGCATTACTTTAGAGCAAAGTATATACTAGCTAACCTGGAAGGTATAGTATTTCGGCAGAAAGCCTATTAGGTTACTTAATATATTAAGAAATATTATTGCTATAGCGAAAACCGGAACGATAACTAGCTTCCTTTAGGCTCCTTAAAGCCTATTTAAGCATTAGAAGAACTTATATATATTATTATAATAGACTTTATAACAGTATTCCTAGAGGTTTTAGTAGTAGGAACCCCCTAGTAGATAAAGGGTTTTAACTTATATAATGCTCTCCTTATTATTACCTATAAATTAACTAAGAGAATGCTATTAATACCTAGGCATAAGATTTATAAAGCTGAAACTTAGGCAGCTATATTAATATGCTAATTCCTTTTAATAGATTAAAGCTATCCTAAGCAAATTATCTCTAATAAAGACTTAAAGTTTATTTTAAAATTCTAGTAAGGACTTTAGAAGGGCTTTAGAATGCGACTCCTTATATTAATAGCCTATTACCCCTAGACTAATAGCCTATTAGAGATTAAAAATAAAGCTATTAAACTAGCTATACGATACTATGCTGCTAAGCACTTTAAAGAGAGCTGGATTAATATTATACCCGTATTATAATAGGACTTGAATAATACTACTTCTTGCATTCTGGAGAATATAAGCCCCTACGAGGTATTATTCGGGTTTAAGATTGCTAGACCGGTTAATCGTTTAATTAGCCGCTTATTCCTTATATAAGTAGTAGAAATTAGGTTTTTAAGGCCTTACTTATAATAGGACGCTTAACTAGTAATAAATATCGTAAATACTGAAAATAAGCGACTTTACGATTCTAAGTATTAACTAATCGAATTTTAGATTAGAGACTAGGTTTAGTTAAAGATAGGCAAGGCCTATAAACCCTTATTTAAATAAAATCGTAAGCTCTAACCTTTATGCGTTAGCCCCTATATTATAATTCGCAAGGTTAGCTTATAAGCCTATAAGCTTAACTTCGGCTTTAATATTAAGTTATAAGTTAACTCTATTATTAGTATTCTATACCTACTACTATACGAATATATAGATAATCCTTTTAGTCGGGAGAAGCCTGCTCCTAAGCCCGTTAGCTATAATAAGGAAGGCGAATTCTATAAAGTTAATCGGATTCTAAAGATATATAAGTATAGGGGTTAAATTTAGTATTTAGTATGCTAGAAAGGCTATACTACTAAGGACGATAGCTGGAAATATCGGTATAAATTATTACTAGAATATAACGACCTTATTAAGGAGTTTCTCTAGACCTTGAAGAAAGCCGTTAAGACCCCGAAGGAACGGACTAATTAGGGGTCTCGGAGAAGCGAGAGACTCCGAAAGGAGTAGAAGGAAGATTTAGGACTAACGATAGACGGATATAGAAAAATAGTATAGTTTTATCGAGGATGCTAATTTCTTTTAGCGTCGCCTGGGATTTATAGGGCAACGGAGGGGGTCTGTGCTAGTGCACGGGCTACCGCCCTGCAAATATAAAGGAATTTCCGTTTGGGTCTCAAAATAGCTTTAGTCTATAGAAAATACAACCCACGAGACCAAAACACACCTGACCCTACTGCTGTTTCTACAACCTGGTCGCTGGCTGCGGCTTGATGACGCTCGTCGCATACGTTATGCTGTACGTATATGCTCCGACGCAGAAGGCGCATACCGGCGAGACGGACTTTGCAATCTGCCTTGCTGCCGCTGGGCTGTTTACCGTAATCCCCACTTTGGAGTAGTAGCTGATATCGAACCTCGCGCCCGCGCGGAGGGGCAGTGTCGGGATTGGCTACTATATTGCCTAGGGGAATATTAGTTCTATCATTAGGACTTTCATTTACCGTGAGACTGAAGCACCGATATACCTACCCGAAGGGATACGCCACCGCTTTCTGGCTGGCAGGGCTGAGGATATTGCTAGCATGCTTCGTTGAGTGGAACTATTGGAGGATCAACAGGAAGACGAGCGGGTTTACCAAAGAGGAAATTCTGGGCGTTCATATACGGAGGCAGAATTGGATCGTTTAGGAGACCGGTCGCCGCTGTTCCAACATTCTTATTAGAGGCGATTCTTTGAACCCAGGAGTTGGCCCGGAGACCGGAGGACGCTCTGACATAAAGTCTGCACCGTGTCACAGGTAGACAGAAACAGATTCCAACCCCCAGGCCTAGTGGTGCGCGTTGTACTCGACACAAAAGACAAGTACAGTGTACTGTATGAGTACGTAATTAGCTATAGTGTACGGTTTACTGTAGGGCCCATAGATCAAACCTGATATTCTGACCAAACCGGGATACCGATATCTTGATATGAGTCGTCTAGCTTCCATAGTAGTCATTTTGTGAGAATCATCCGAGAATCCCTTTCTGGGCCGTTGCGCAGGCTGCTTAACCTCCGTTACCAGAAGCAGAAGCTTTGCTGGCTATGATTTGGACCAACGTATGTTTTACTTAAGAAGGCGGTGCGAATGCAAAAGACAAGTACAAAACGTACCTTATTAAGCTTATCGTATAGATACTGTATATACTGCTGTACTAAGCTTGAGAAAATACGTACTCTTATAGCACTGAACCCCCTAGCCTTTATTTTCGCACTATAATATACAGCCCCTTCTTGTAGGAAAGGGAATTCTCGTAAGCGATACCCTAAAATCTACTTAATGTCTTCTCTGGGTTTGGTCCTCCTGGCGTTTAGCGTAACCCCAAACTGACATTGGTGACTTCTCAGAGGTACTACCGCGATTCCATGGATATCTCGGCCTTTTTATTGCGTTTCGAATGTCGATACAAGCGATTGTTTGGTGGGATCTTGAATAAAAATGCCGACACTTTGGTCCTGAGTACGTACGCAGACCTATGTGCAGACCTTTAGTTCAACCAAAACGCAAGTGAAGCGGACACTAGGAAGGCTTACTATCAAGTGGTACCAAAGCTGTTGAGATCTATGACGGCCCATACTAAGTCCTAGCACACAATATAGTGGCAAACAGGTGATATGGACTATGCAGTAGCAAACAGTTGAAAAACGAAATATTTGGCTGTGGGGCCTACGGACTGGTGACCATACAGGTATCTATATAAACCAGGCCTGCTCCCATCCTTGTGCACATACAAAGAAGCCATTATCATCAGCACAATAGTCACTCTAACAATCAATATAAGCACGATATACTCTGGATCGTTCCAGCCAAAGAACCACGGATATAAGAAGTCTGTTGACACGGCCCCGTTTCGTAAAGTAAGTCGTTTCTCCTTGAGCCTCCTAAATTGATACCCGCGTTTTGTAGGTAAGATACCTAATAAGCACACATTCAAGCCCAGGGCAGCCAGTCCTGACAGGCTGCAGTGTGCCGATGCGTTAGGTACAGTCATCTAGGCAGCCCAGCCTTCGACATAATAAGATTCAACCTGGAAGTCCAGTCATCCGTTGATTTGAATGTGCGAAACATGCGATCATCATCAATCTCAGAATCCCAATCGGACTCGTGGTATCCGCCACATCTACGCCCACTGTCTTCGTCTTCGTCGTAGTCTTCGTCTTTGCCTTTTCCGGACCCTTCCTTGTGCCATACTACTCCGATGTCCTCGGCGGCTATTTCGTCTGCCTCCTCTATTCCAGCACTTTCCATGGACTCTAGTACTTGTTCCATGCGCGGGAGCCAGTAGCCGTGCCAGAACGATACACGTTTATTGACATATCGCTCCTGGGGCATTTGATCCAGCTCGACCTCAAAGTCCCCGATCAGATCTTCGAGACGGTCCACTAGAAAGCGGTCTTCCTGACGAAGCTCGTCGAGTTCCTCGTTCTCTCGTCTGACCTCGATGCTATTATCATCACAAAAGTGATAGCACGTGTGCCTAATGCCTAACATCTCGAAAGTAGCAAGTCTGATTGCAGATCGCATCTGGACTGTCGTGATAGACGTGTGAGTTGACCTCAACGCTTTAAGGAGGTCTTCGAGGAGTGCCGAAGCAGAGGTGTAGTTCCGCTGGCGGAGCACGGCTTGAAGAAACCGTACGAAGGGAGTGCATCCCCCGGGCGAGCAAGCACAACGACATCTGTCACGTGGATCCTGTTGTGACAGCTTTCCCGTGAGGTCGAGTAAATGTCTCCTTGCATCTTGAACATCATACAGCCAACAGAAGTCCCCAATCCTTTGGTAGAGTTCGTGACCAATTGTTGAAACCCCGTCTGGAGTCAGTTTCCACAGATCCACGCCATTCTCAATCAGCCAGGAGCAACGGCCCGCTCCTTCCCACGATGTTGATAGCCAGCTTGTACACATCAACATCAACGGGGTACGTCCATAAGCGTCGGGTGTATCCAAGTCGCGGAAGCCGAGACTCCAGAGGACCGGAAAAGGTAGTGGGCCGTAACTGTGGTATGCGGAAGCCAGCTCATTAAAGCCGTAGCGGCCGGGTCCAATCCACACTTGTAGACCCGTTGGCACAGATATCCCACGTTCGTTGAGTGACTGGATCACCCTGGTTGCATTAGAGTCTAGCACCGACGGAGAAAAAAGACCCAATGCAGTGGCCTGTCCGCGAGTAAGGTTATTTATCGCCAGCCTTCTGAGCCTCTCCCTTCGATCTACCAAGTGTGTAGATACTGCCCGCAGGCAATGATCGCAGAGAGACGGAGTGCGAGAATCGCCGCCCAATTCACGTGGCCATGAAGATATGTTCGGGATCATGCAGTCTGCATCTAGTAGGATGTCCAAGCTGGTGTCGCCGCGGCTTCTCAAGCAACCGTCGTGGTATTTATCCTCGGCTGCTCCTCCCCATAGGCAAGATACCAAGGCGTACTCCACAGGTAGCCTTCCTCTGCCGTCCGGAAGATCGATTAGTCTGCGACCTGACTCTCGCAACAAAAGCGCAACACAGGAGGAGTGTCCGACTGCCAGATGGAGAGGAGTTTGATTCAGTATGTTGACCTCATTGACCGCGTTCGGATAATCTCTGAGAAGACGATGCATTTTTTCCAGGTTCCCTTCAAGTGCTGCAAGACTCAATGGGCCGAATCTGAAGGCTGATAAGATGTTTTGATTAGCGCTGAGGTAGTCCACGCCCAGGGCGAGACTCGTGATGATGCGCGAGCTGACGCTAGACGACTGACCTTCTGCCGTAGCTGGTGAGCGCTGGAAAATGTCAAGCATCTTAAGTGGTTCAAGTAGTTCAGTGGAGGATTTGAGGACGGCGCTGGTGGTGATAACATTGTCACCTGGCTCTTGGGAGCACAAAATTTCACTTAAAGGAATGAATCTGCCATGGCGGTAATTTGGCGGGCCACCCATACCTAGATAAAACGTCCAGGCGGGTGTTCTGTGATTAGATGAGAACGTATCAGCTGGTCTGCCCAACGGGCCGATAGAAGCACGCTAGAGTCAAAATAAGGGAGGCAATTGCGTACAAGCCATGAATATCAGACATGGTGGCGGGCACTCCACACTTGATTAGAGTATCCAGACCTTCCAGCAGGGCATTTTTGCGGTCTTTATCTTCGCCCCATGACAAAATGGTCTTGGCCGTCTTGTTAACCAACAGTACGATAGGCGTCGCGATGTAGAACGGCGGACCTACAGACATAAAGCGACAATGATGCAGCACACCGCGGCCGTATAGATCAACGGCTTTTGGCGAAGCTTTGCCATGGCGATAAAGCAATGTCATGTTTTCTATACACTGCTCCAGGAACTCCCCAAGATTCTGTAGTTCCATGTGCCGGGGTTTCGAGCATGCGCGGTCCATTAAACTGAAAATTCGAAATGCCGGGTCGCGTCTGCTATCGATAGTTGGATAATAAACAAAGCCTGGGCTAAGGCTGAATCCGCCAGCCCCAAAGGAGTATGAGAAAGACACCTCGATCGCTCGATTGATGAGTCCTTGCAGTCCAGTGAAGGCCACCGCCCAACGTTTCGATGGTACCTCTGCGCCCTGGGAATAGTAGGCACAGTCTGGAAGGTGGTTGTGCGCAGTCGGCGATGTCTCCGCCAAAACCCGCCAACGTCCCCAGAAAAACGCCTGTTTCGACCTTATCATGCGCTTCCGACAAAGGCATGTTCTCCGCCCCGGGGTGACGCGTGAACGGCCGAGCGAAAGTCCGGAGTTGGTCCCTTCCGGCGGTTGTTCGATGATGTCGCATAAGTCCTTCAGCTGGCCTGGCTTGGCGATGAGGCGCCCAAGCTCTTGTCGCGTGGGGAGCAAACGGAGTGCCGTCTCAAGGCGATTGACGGTGGCACTCAGGTCAGAGATGCCGCCTCGTGTCACGGCGTGCTCGTGTATCATCCTGGTGTGATTCTCGGTGGACTCCGTACGTAGTACTGACACCGACGAAGTGCTAGTCGCCATGATAGTTTCTTGTAGCCCGAGTACGCCCTGGTCAACTCTCCCGGACAGGAATGTGAGCTGCTCAGAAATCTGACGCCCAGTGTCTTGTACCGACGGCTTAATCGCATCGATTCGCAAGGTCATGTCGGGCAGCGTGGTCTCGATGGCGGAGGTGGTCCGTTCAATATCGTTGGCGACATCTCTGTCAGACATTTCAATTAGAACAAGCGTCTGTTCTTACACATTTAGACAGTGTATCTTACAGTACAGATATCTGCAGCGCTGCTTGCAGCATCCCGTTCACTCGAGTCAAATGAGACTGCAGCCGATCCATTGTCGGACGGTGAAACGGGTAGGTGAGCTTCTTCGCCTGGACATAGACCTTTCCAAGAACTTCATGGTTTGGATATGGATGATTTTTGGTATCCAAACTCCCGACGACTTTCTCTAGGGCTTTGAGCTCTGGCTCAACCGACGCGGAGACCTTCAGGAACGCTGTTGTTGCGTTGTGGGTTGGTTCGACCTTGGCGGCCACATTTCCCACAAGCTTTAGAAGCTCTTGCATCCGATCGACCTGTGTTCTTGCCGAGGCGACATCGTCTTTGTGTTCACGCACCGCGTCCAAGTACTGCGTGATCCCGCTGACGACCTGCACGCCGAGCGAAATGAGCCCAGCTACAGATGCTGCGATGGAGAGCGGATCACTCATGGCTGACCAAAGAGTAATTGCTCCTGGTGTGGATGAGTCCCCTAAAGTACGGGCTGTATACAGAGGAGGCAATCCAAATGGCTAGGGCTTGGAGAATGGTGATGCATGCTCTGGAGAGAGTTCAATTCCAGTGTTGCTGGAAGGGTTCGAGCCTGGTCCGGAGCCAGTATTTTAAACCACGAGAGTCGTAAGCGGCTGCTGGGCTGTTGAGCACCAATGCAGTTCAAATGAGGGAATGGCAGAAGGTAAACCACAAGGCACATCTTGCGTAGGCACCTCGCAGCTGCAGACTCAACGAGGCGTCTCGCTCATGGCTGGCTAAGCCCAGTATTGCCTCAACTTTCAAGAAGGATTCCACTCGTTTGCACACCTGCATACCGGAGCATCCAATAGTTTATCTCGAGACCTTTTCACATGCATATACCTATGCGCTACATACCACACATCTTGTCCCCATCCTTGTCTCTTTGCCCATCCCTCAGTGACTAAAGTCACCCGACCGCTCCTCTAGATGTGCTCGGCGAGTTTTCCGGCCTGTTTCACGCTGCCCGTATTCTGATGTCAATGGGTGCAGCATCATAGGTTCAGTGGGCTATGAAGGGCCTGGTACTGAAGAAGAGCGCACCATTTTTCAACATGTAACTAGAACCCATCGCTGGCAAGTTGAACAATGCATCAGGCTGATAAACTATGATGACGAGATCATTTTGCTCCCAGCCGAACTGGCGAATGGCTTTACCGAGCAACAATTCCGTATTGCCACCTCCATACTTTTCGGCTGTGTCAAAGAAATTGATGCCAGCGTCATACCTTATGCCGTCTTCATGCATGCCAACAACTGTTCTATACATAGTAGGCCAGCCCTATCTCAGTCCTGTAGCTTGTCGGCCCAACAGGCAGGTATTCTTCATGAGCTCCACGGTTGCAAACATTCCGATTGATTGGACCCATCTTCGCCCAAATCCCTGCCCTTTAACGTTTCCCAGTCAGCATTCTGTGTGTTGAGTGTCTTTGGAGGCGCAGCCAAATAGTTCATACCTAAGCAAAGAAACTTCTTGAACAGGCCTTTAGCCACTTGAGTCTCCTCCTGAGATCTGTCCTTAGCCAGGACGATGAAGTTATGGTGTTTGACAAGTACTCACGTAGGTCAACTAGCTGCTTAGACCCATGACCGAGACTTTTAAGCCAGTCCGGCCGAGAAATCGGTACTTCATTGAAGGTGCCATGCCGGTTCTGTGTGAGGATATGAATACGCGTACAGTGAGAGATGGGCTCTCGAGTCGAGCTCGAGCATCAGATCCGGTCCAACTGAATATGTGTACCAGAGAGGGGGGGGATGTAGCAGCTTGGATGACCTCGGGAGGCAAGGCTCGATATTCTACCAGGGATTAGACGCACAGATGAGAAGAAGGGTAGCACAAGAACGTGATGTCTGGTCAAGGGGCGTTGGACGGCCGAGATGTGAGTTGGAGGAGAGCGAGATGACCTATCGGATTGTTCAAGAGGCTCGCAGTAAGCCAGTACTGCCGATCCCATCTCTTTAGGTCCGAAGCAGGAGGAGCCTATTTGGGATGTCTTGGCTTGGGATCAGCGTGATGTTTTGCACCGTTGTGTCCACCTGCATGATTTAAATGCTGCTGTAAGCTCAGCCAGGTCTAGTGAGGAGTATCTGGGGTCCCGGTTGAGTACCCAGTCTACGTATCCATGTTGTACCAACATTTTGTGACCATTCCTAATGTGACGGCCAGGTAGCACTAGTTCGTGTGCTGTAGAATATATTTAGAGTACCAGCCGCCCAAGATGGGGCATTGGTTGACGTCAGATCCCTCCAGATGATAACGTGAGACATAATAAGCAGAATAGGTACCTAGTCTTGTTGTCTTGCAATACGCGAGGGTACTTTCCCGAAGCTACTAAATCAAGCTCATATTCACAGATTTCTCGACTCATCTACCTACTGTCGGCGACATCAACATGAGTCGAGGAAAAGGTGTCAGCTACGCAGTCGTGTATTCAGAGCCACCGAGCCTGAAGACGGAGATTAGGGAATTCCAAATTCCCGAGCCAGGTCCGGGCGAGGTTCTGGTGCGGCTGTAGGTTGACGTGAAGTTCAAGGAGTTCATCACGCTCATGTATACGACGATGACTGACATACAACTACAACCCACAGGCACTACTCGGGTGTCTGCCACACCGATTGGTGCTTTTGCACGAACTCGTTCGGCGGCATTCCCCCTACCCCAGCGGGCCAAGTAGGTGGACACGAAGGTGAGTGCTCCCCCAGTGTCACGAGACGCATGCTATTCTGCCACAAAACGAGACGCTCTCTCTCACACATACACATGCACTACCCTTCAGGGTTGGGCGAAGTCGTGGCCCACGGATCGGAAGTCACCTCTCCGCCCCTTGGGACCCACGTGGGCATCAAGTACGCGGCGTCCGCATGCCTCTCGTGTGCCAACTGCCTGCAAGGCGGCGAGACCACCTGCTCCTCGCCCACCGAGTTCAAACTCTCCGGCTTCATGCATCCCGGGACGTTCCAGCAGTACGTTGTAGCACCGGCGAACTACGTGACGCCCATCCCTTCGTCTCTCACCGACCTGGCCGCGGCCGCGCCGCTAATGTGCGGCGGGGTGAGCGTTTACACCGCGCTGAAACGCGCGGGCGTGAAGCAGGGGGACTGGGTGGTCGTCTCTGGCGCGGGCGGCGGGCTGGGCCACTTGGCCGTGCAGTACGCCAGGGTGATGGGGGGACGAGTCCTCGGCGTGGACGCGCGCGGGAAGCAGGACCTTGTCAAGGAGCTTGGCGCGGAGGAGTACCTTGACTTCACCGCGTTCACGAACGATGAGGAGCTTGCGGCGAGGGTGAAGGAGATTACCGGAGGGGGAGCACAGATCGTGTTGATGTGTGCGTCGAGCGCCAGGGCGTACGCCTCGGGCATGCTGTGGTTGGGCTTCAGGGGGAAGTTGTGCTGTCTGGGCATCCCGGAGCCGGAGAGTGAGCCGGCGCTAGCGGTGACTGTGCTGAGAATTTTGTCTTCGGAGATGACGATTATGGGTAAGTCTTGTCAAGGACAGGTCATATGGAAGAACTGTTGAGTCGGAAACAGGCTGACTGGGGCTCTGGCGCTTGAATAGCGAACAAGTCGGGGAATAGACTTGAGGCCATTGAGGCAGTGGACATTGCAGCCAGACACGGCATCAAGACGCGATATAGCCTGAGGAAGATGAATGAGCTGACTCAGGTGAGTTCCAATAATTTCCGGTGATAGTTCTGTGTTCGAGAAGATGCGCTGACTCCGCCAGATATTTGAGGAGATGGAAGCTGGTAAGATCAACGGTCGGACAGTCCTTGACCTTAGGTAGGCCGAGAGACGTGTCCCACGGTGTTGCAAGATGCTCGTTTGCAAACCGGCACACTAAAGGCTAGACTCAATGAGAACGGATGTCCGCAGGGACCAGCGGTACAAAGTCCCCCCTCCCCCTTGGGTGGAGTCCCTATATATTTGCTGCGAACACCTTCTTTGACTCGTGCTTCCAAGGCCTCCCAATGGATAGTGTCGACAGGAGCCTATGGGTAATCTTATAGGGGGTTTCCTGAAGGAAGGACCGTTGCGGTTTACGCAGCGCCGCCCTGGGTTTTCAAGGACTGCTTTTTATTCTCAATCTTTATAGGATCCGTATTTTCCGATGCTGACAGATTTTATCTACATAAAAAGACACGCATCATAAGTTTCATTCAATTCCAGACTCAGACTTAGCCCTCGCAGATAGTCAGAGACCGGAATAACACTCATAGCCGCTCAATAGGTATGCTGATGCAAGAAGCCGCCTCGTGGCATCACATATGAGAGTTGCTGAGAAAACTACAGCTTCGTATTGAAAAAGAGAGTTTTGAAGAGAAGCAAAAAGTAGGAGGGAAAAAGACAGATACAAAAAGTCAGCCAGATAGTGCCAGTAGGCAAGTACCGTTGAACAGCAGATAGAATTGAACACACGAGTTGAACCCGTCATCTTCTCAGTTGTCTCACTCTTGAAGGTTCCTTTCTCCACTGAAATATTCCTCTAGTAAACACCGTTCGACTTTTCAATAATTTCCATACGTCCGTTGAGATTGCCGTAGCCCAAGCCGTCAGTATAGTCGTGGGACTGTCCCAAGCTGTAGCGCTCGCTGTACCCATTGCGTTAACCATTCTGGGTCTGGCCGATGAATCCGTTATTGAGCACATCGTGCATCTGAAATAGGCTCTGACACTTCTGCGACTTGCTGATAGCCGCACGATCCAGGCCAGGGGCCGGTTGAATCCACCGTTGGTGTGCCCGTCGTTCTGGGTGTCGGCCTTGAGCGCGGCCAACTAGTCGGCCTCTGGGTCAGCTGCCATCGGCGTGAAGCTGTCGCGGGAGGCGGTGAACTCGACGGTCTTGGTGCCGTCCGAGTTGGTCGCGGTGCGGTGTTCTGCGCGGTACGATCAGATACTCGCCGTACGAGGATGACACGGCCGATCCACCGCATGGCGAGCTCCGGCTCGGCGGGCCGAAGGTTCATGGATGAGATCAGGTGCGTGAGGGTGGAGCTGTGATACTGCATTCAGTAGATGTACTCCTAGACTTTCAGACCTTTGACCCTTAGGTACGTCAAGAGAGTGAGCTCGCGAAACTGCTCATCATTATTCATATCGTTGCTTTTGGCGCGCCTTTGAACATGAGATCGCAGCTGACCGTCACGGACAGCCTGCATGACGTCTCTGCTCTCCATGTAGTTGTACCTGTACTGGACCCTGTGCTCGCCACGCTCGTCGTGCGAGATGACCTCCATCCGACGCGTGTTAGCAGTTACTCGTAAGGTGGATTTAAATCTCTGGGGTGTTTCTCGCCCAGCTCAGAGCCCCCAGAAGACCTCCGAGACACGATACAAATTCCTAGAAAGGGTAGAGTATAGCCGAGAAAGTAGCTTACACCGGTGTTCCTGTCATGACCGCTGCCACTGCTAAAGTCCACAACAGCGTGCGAGGACATGCACTCGACATTCAGGACCTCACCAGTCTGACAGTTTTGCTCTCAAATATAGAACCTCATCTGGGGGGCCCTAGACATAGCCCGGCTGGACCTCGCTGGCATCTTTTGCGTGGGATATTGTCAGTGATACGTATTGGTGAGCCCGGTTTGCTCAGAATTTACGACAGAGTCAGACGAAACCATGAAGTGAGCGCCGAATTTAGCCATGCCAATCAAGTAGTCCATCGTTAGCTCGAAAGCTGTTGTCGGTGTCGATGTCAAAAGCACCGGCCCTGGCCCGCATGGTGCTGTGGCCGAACACAGCCATGCCACGCTCAACACACATGTGGACAGTGGCTGAAGTGACTTGCGAGATGACAGTAGCTACGAATATACTCTTTGACACTGGCCACTTACTTCCACGGACGGAGTCAGTGCCCAGCTGCACTGGAGTGACACATTCATTGCGGACAGCCATGCCTTAGCGGAGGCATTCTGGACGGGAGTCAGAACGGGCGTTAGGGCAGGTGTCAGTCCTTGGGAAGTTAATTAGTTCTCGTTGAGATGAGTCGAATAGCTATGGGAAGGTGCTTGCAGGCGAAGACCTGATCAGTGGTGGTCACCGTGTAAGTGCCATTCTGGGGAACGTCCGCCGTGATCCACGCGGTTGTCTGAGCCTAAGCGCCGTTGCACTCTGGAGTAGCACAGCTGAAGACATAGCTTCCGCGGCGGCTCGAGTCGTTCCTGAACGATGATATTGTACAAGCACGCCGAAGACATCTTGAAAGTGAGGCACACAACTTTCGCGGTTGAAACAGTTTGTGAATAAGTTTCCAGTCTGTGCTGTAGTCTAGTCGAGCCCGTTCAGGAGGCTCGTCGTACACTTAGATCTGCCTCACGAGATACACATATGGGAAACTGTCAAGTTATATAGATGTCAGTTCTGAATATGACCAGCTTCGCAGAAATGATAACGTCCCCAAGCTATTGGATGCATTCTTGCAACGATCAACATCGTGCCTACCTACTAGGCTGGCAAGTCAATTTGCCTGCTTTGCTCGGTCTGCTGGCTTGCCTCCATGATCATTTTGTTTGTTTCCTTGAGATCAGTGATGTGTTATGTCGAAGCTAAATGAAACATCATCATTCCTGTAATGTAGATATATCAGCTCAGTGGCCTGGGACGCAACTAGCTGAGACTCTGTATTGCGCTAGATTCTGATGCATCTCCTCTTTTAAGTCTAGGACGCTTGGAAACACAACTAACATTCTTCAAGTGTCGGTTTTCTCGGAGGCTTTCTTCTAGGAACGTGGCCGAGATCCGAGTGATTGTGGAGAACCTCGTTGTCGCCTTGTCTTGGAATAGAAAGCTCGTCTAGGGTTATGGGATGTTTCCAAGGCTGGGAGTTGACCACCAGACCGCATGATGTTATTTTTGTTCTATGAGAAGAAACTTGACCCACTGCAACGTACAGGTAGTATATTTTATCGGACGATGTTTTCCCTGTATTTGGAGCCCCGGGCCATTCCTCTGACTCTTTGCCTATTCTTTCCCTCCTCATCAAACGGGTCTCCTGTATAGCTTTGCCCCCCCCCCCCCCACCGGGAGGACTAGTACTTGCACGCAGTTACTCCCAATGTCGACCTCGACAGCATTAGGATCGACACAATCAAGCCGTACAACCCCAGGACCTCTGAAAAGATCAAGATCAGGACCATCGCAGTGTAAAGTCGCGGCTGCTGCACGTTGGCTCGGACTGTTCTTCGCTGTCAGATGCCATCATCTTCTCCCAAAGTCGTAAACAGCCTGGACTTACCTCCGGCATCGCCCACAATCCCGATCGCAAACCCAGCGGCCATGCCGCACAGCCCCACAGCCATCCCGGCGCCGAGCTGGATGAAGCCCGTGTAGAGGGTCATCTTCTCTGCCAGATCATTGCTGATGATAACACTCGTCACGAGTCCATAGATGGACAGGATCTGTGCCATGACTGCGCAGAGCCTGAGGTTTGCAGGTGACTTAGTATCTACCATGGTAGCATCCACGGTGGGCTCGAGAGGAGGGGCCCGGGGCTCACATGTTCCGGGTCCAGCTCTCAGGCCGGATGATGGCTGCACTGAAGACGGCACCCGATGATTTGGCCGTGCCGTAGGAGGCCCCGAGACAGCAGAAGATGGTGGCTGCGGCGCAGCCGAGGGCGCCGAAAAAGGACTGTTGTGGACTGTGAGTCAGTGCCAGACAGAGTAGTATGAGCTGTCACTGCCCAGAGCGGAGGAGGACGCACGGCATATACCGGGCTGGTTTTGGAGTTAGCCCTTGTGTGTAGAGTGGAATCATGTGCCCAGGTGTTACCCGGAAGAGGAGGGCTGGCGAAGAGATGGAGGGATCATACCAACGGTCTTGGTTGTAATAGTCCATTTCGAGTGCGTCGAGGATAATCTGATCTTGAGTGTATATGTAGTTCATGAGTTGTGGACCTGTGGTTTATCCGGCGGCTCGAGCGTGGACAATGGAGACCATAGTAGCGCACCCGAGTTGTTCGTGTAGAAAGGTCGAGATATATAATTCCATCGCACGGTCAGACGGGAAGTATATGCCCCGTCGGAGTTCACGGTGCACTCTGCACAATGCTATTCCGACGTGCGTAAGCTGTGGCTCTTGTCCAAGCCAGGTCATACGCGGTCTTCCAGGCAGACATGTCAGATCCTGGCCTGAATTCCGGAGGCATCTGAGGCCTGAGTAATGCCTACTCGATGTATATAATAGGTCACGACGTCAATCCCCTATGCCTTGTCTCTCTACGTCTTTTCCGCTGAGCCACGAGCCACTCGGCGACGAGCCACTGGGACTTCCCAGAGACATATCATGGTCCATCTTCCATGAAGACTCGAGACATTCGCGGAGATGAGTGGCGGAGGAAGCATGAGCAGAGTGTTATCAGGAAGACTGAAGCGCAGACAGTCGCCCCCCGGGACCGCCGTGATGGCCCCGGGAGTCCGCAACGAGCACTGGCAGTCGGGGGGGGGGGTTCTTCTTTTTTTTTCTTCTCTTTTTCGGAGGGACCACAGGTAGATAGCATTGCGGCTACCTATATGCCTTGATCAAAATTGGCCAGCACACTTGGGAGCGTGGCTAATGGACCCACTCCCCCCAAAAAGAAAAGGAGAAAAAAAAGGAGGAAGTTGTCGCGGCTTGAGGGCCAAACACTTAGAGGCAACTACTCTCTGATGAGAATGGCAATAGGCGACATATGGCCCGTCGGTACAAAAAGAAAGTGAAAAGAAAAGAAAATAAAACAAAACAAAACAAAACAAAACAACCTTCCCAGCTTAAACAAGATCCTCTCTTCCACTTCAAGCTGACCAGTCACGATTTGGAGAAAAGTGCGGAGTAAGCCGCAATACAGCTTATCGATAGAGGCCTTCAAGACGCAGGGATCGGGAGGGCTACGGCACAACTTCGCGTGGGGGTTGTTGCTCTTGCTCCTGCCCCTGCCCCTGGCCTTTCATCACTGCAGATTGTCCCAACCTCGACCTCTTGAAGCTTGCTTTTTTGTCTGTTCTCCCCAACCAGAGACAAGGGGGAAGACATTCTGTTTCTTTGCTTCTCTAGTTTGTTGCAGGTTGTTTGCGCTCGACTGTGTCACATTCTCATTCTCATTACTACTAGGGGCAACTGAAGCAGTCCGGCGCAATTTCTTTGAAGCCACCGGATCTATATCAACCGCGCCGCTCGTTGCTTTTTCTCGCCTGCCTCCAAAAACACACCGCTCGCTTTCAATCTTTCGTAACTACCAAGGAAAGGACTCATTCTACCGACACAGGCAACATGTCACCAAGCGCGGTGAACAACGATGCGCTGGACAACCGCGGCAACGAGGTTGAATCCGCCAACCCAGGTACGCATCTCCCTCCCTCCCCCTTCCCTTCCTCCCTTGTCTCCGCCGCGCAACTAATATCTTCCCCTTCAGATCCCTCCGTCGTCTTCACGCCCAAAGTCCCTGGCTCATGGACCGTCCCCAAAGTTCTCGCCAACATCCCTACCGGCGCACCCACCGAATCCTCCGCCTCGCCCATCCCCTACTTCCACCTCCTCGAGCGGCTCAAGACCACCAAGCGCGAAGGTTGGCGGCGTTTCGGCATCGCGCGCGGCGAGTCCATCTCCGACCACATGTACCGCATGGCCATGATCTCCATGTGGGCGCCCCCTACCTTGCGAGCGAAGCTCGACATGCACAAGTGCATGAAGATGTGTCTGATCCACGACATGGCCGAGTCTCTTGTGGGCGACATCACCCCCGTCGATGGCGTCGCGAAGCCCGAGAAGAGCCGTCGCGAGGCGGAGACGATGGATTATATCACGGGGAACCTGCTGGGGAACGTGTGGGGAGGCGAGGGGAAGAGCGTCGCCGAGGATATTCGCGCGGTGTGGCAGGAGTATGAGGATAGCAAGACGCTGGAGAGTCACTTTGTGCATGATGTGGACAAGATGGAGCTGGTGCTGCAGATGGTGGAGTATGAGAAGCGCGGGGAGAGGAAGATGGATCTGGGCGAGTTTGCGTGGGTTGCGACGCGGTTGGTGCTGCCCGAGACCAAGAGCTGGGCGGATGAAGTGCTGAGGGAGAGGGAGGCGTATTGGGGGAAGACGGAGCATACGGATGGGGCGAAAGGGGTCGAGGGGGGTGTTACGAAGCATCACGTCGAGGCGAGCACGGAGTACTACACCGGCTCTGGTGGTGAGCCTGGCGCTGCTCCCTCGTCATGAGCGTCGGCATCTTGTCAGTAGTAATCGGCGGCGACAGGGAACAGGACGGCGTTTTTTCCCTACCTTTCAAACCAATCAGAGCGATTTTCTCTGGTCGCTGCGGAGCGGCTTGGACATGTGTATTTATGGTTCCCAATTTTGTGCATCGCGATGTTTTTCGTAGTGTTTTGCCGTGACTGACACGGGTGAACCCAGCAGGCGTGGCTTGTAACCCCGCGCCCCGCTTCAAGGTTGTTTACAAACGGAGGAGTCGTCTCCACACGCTACTGGCGCTCCACAGCAACGCAACGGCGCTTTCACCGCCCGGCGACAAGAAGAAATCCTGATTCCACAGTTCCACTTTGTTTCCAAGAACGCTGCGACCGCCTGTTCCGCCCCTGCAAGCCACGTCCATCACGCACACGTCGGAAGATTCTGGGTGGTCGACTGACCATGCGAGCTTCTCCTTTTTTTGGTGTGTTCCCTCCTCGATCCTTTGTATTGTCGATACTGCAGCCTTCCGCCTTGAATCCTGCGCACGTGCTACTTTCGACAGCTGTGTTCCCTGCTGTCGCGTTCAGCTTGTCAACTGCATCCCTGCGCAGCCTGTCAGCGTGCACGAGGAGGCTCGCGACCGCTACGCTTTCGAGATCCACTGCGACACGACAGACCAGGGCTCGGGCAATCACTCTCTTTTTGCGAGCGAGGAAAACCCAGGATACACGATAGAGCTGCAGGTCCTCCTCGTTGGACACGCGACAGGACCGGGGACGGACTCGGTGATGCAGCTGCTCGGTCCGCGCCAAGCTGGTGTGCGTGAACCTTGACCGCGCGCTTCACGACGTCTGTCACGAGCACTGCTCGAGCTGTGAAGGCGGCTGAGGGAGCCTCGGGTTTTCTCCACGATCTCCACGACCTCCGGGTCCGCAGCCTCGCTAGCTTCCATCCAGTCGGCCGTGCCACCACCTACGAGCTCTCTGGACTTGGGTGAAGATGACGTTCGGCAACCAATTTCACGTGCCCGGTTCCTTCTACCTCGAGGGCCCCGGTGCCTCGGCGACCCTGAACGCGAATATGTTCCGACCGCCTGTCTCGCCCTCCACATCTACCTACAACCTCACCAAGTCCACGGGCTCGCTCCTCTCCGACAACTCCATGGCCACGAATAGCACCACCCCGGTGCCAAGGCTGGGCAGGAAGCGGACGCATGACGAAAGTAATGACAGGTTCCCATTTTCAAGACTGGATACGGTTGGGGTGCGCGACTCGCCTATGGAGCAAAGCACCAGGGGGGAGCACCGGTATACGTTGGCGGGTCAGATCGAAACGCCGGGGGCGCAGATTACACCACAGGGAGGAGCGATGGAGGATAGTCTGTACTCCGACGTCGACTATAGGCGAGCGCTGGGATCGAAGAGGCCGCCCGATGATCGAGAGGGAGAGGGACCGAGTCTTGGACTGGCCGGGCTGGTGAACGCGGAGACGGGAGAGCCTGGCACACCTCAGGAGACAGGCTGGACGACGTTCGCCTTCCAGGCCATAGGTGGTGTGGTGGAGAAAGTGTGGGAGTTCTGCAGAGGTGGTGCGGGCGCCTTTCGAGGCTTTCAGGCGGGAGGAGGCAAGGCGTACGAGTTCAACGGCCAGCCAGTACCGACACTGATGGCAGAGCCAAATAGCGCGGCCCTGCAAACCGACTCCCAAGAAGCTCCGAACAGTCCCCCGGGCGCGTACCCTGCCCACGACGAGATCCAATACCTCCCGAACTATCCCGCCGAATCCCACGAGCCTAGCTTCCTACGCAATCCGTTCCAAGAGGAGAGGAGCCATGAACCGGTCGTGGCACCCAATCCTTTTCAAGAGAAGGAACCATCTCCCGAGACCACACCCGAGCGACCGGCTGCCAAGAGACGGCAGACGGCCGCCCACCATGAGAACGACGAGCTGCGACGGAACTGGGTCATGGTGGAAGAGGATGAGCCTTCTCCCGCACCGACGAGGACGACGTTCAGCGCGAAGAAGGCATCAACCGCACCGTCCCGAATTCCCGCTGCAAGCAGGTCAAATATGACCTCACGGCTGCAGTCTCCACGGTGCTCGACGCCGAACGCGGGGAGGAGGATTAGTGTTCCCTCGCCCAGATTCAGCGAGAGGTCGAATATCCCGACGCGTGCCTCGGCTTCGTCGAGGCTGTCCATGGCCTCTCCTGCTTCTTTTGCTGGTGCTGGCTCTCCAACTCTGAATTCGAGAGAGCCGGCCAGCTACGCAAGTCCACGGTCGCCTTCCCGAACTTCAACGCCCAACCCTTTCACGCCGTTCAAGTCCCACATTCCTCAACCCAGGGGTCTCGGCCCCAACCCCTTCGCCAACACGCGAACAAGCTCACCTGCCCAGCCGCGCATCTCTCCCAGCCGACCAGTAAGCCGCGGCTCACTCCATCCTTCACCACTTGCCCAGAACTTTGCCTCGAGGATCGCCACACCAACAGCCGGACATCGCAAGAGCCTCTCGAGTGTGTCAACGGGAAGTGTACGCGGACGTCACTCGGTGGGCTTCGACGATGTTGAGAAGGTTCAGACAAGTCCGAGACTCGACGATGAGGGCAGACAGCTGGCAACTAAGAGATTTGCCACCGAGAAGCGCAACTACTCGAGGCTGGACAAGCTGAACATGGAGCTGCAGGGGCTGATACGGCAGGGACAGGAGGCGCTGGGGACGTCTTATGACGTTGATATGGATGAGAGCTGGGAGGAGGATACATGATGGCTTTGACAGGACGGGGAGTTGATCTGGGAGCGAGGAGTTGTATGAAGATTGTACTATCAGCAAGGGGGTCATTTCTGCGAGGCGTTCAGGATAGGGGCCTGGGAAGGGGGATTGGGAAGGGCCTGATACTTGTGACATTGGAAAATCGTTCACTACTTGGATTTTAGGTGCCTAAGGAGGTATTGATCGACGTGAGAGAAGTTCCTACCAAAGTACAATATACATGGTATGCTCATGCCCCTGACTGCCTAGCATTCTTTACCATAGTGTCCTCCGAGTGGATCGGCCCGCCCGCGGACCGACTTGCCCGGGGGGCGCTACCCCGCCTATCCGCCCGCCTGCCCGTGCCCGCCCCACTGTTGCCCACCCCACCTTTTCTCGTCCCACCGTTCCCCAGCCTGTCAATCATTAATGCCATCATCCCATGTTGGCGTTAGTACGGAATACCTAGCGCCAGCTTCTGCCTACCTACCTACCTAATGTACCTACCTAAATTCCAAACCTCGACCTTTCACCAAAAATCCCAAGCCAGCATTGCAGTTATTCCCAACACCCACATCCTCGAGTCTAAACAGTATTCTCGGCGGCCTTATCACCACCCATAGATTAATCGACAGCCTATTGCGACTCGGCGACATCTCGCGTGTTTCTGTCTGCTTTCCACCAACATTCCCTAGCCTCCAGCATAGATCCATCCAGCCTCGTCTACCTACGACCTCAGCTGGGTCGCCTCTTTGTGACGGCTGATGAAGCCATCTCCATACGTCAATGGTGGCCCCGAAAGAGGGCGATGATAGACCGGTTGCCCCAACAATGTCTACCATGGCGTCCACACCACCCTCGCACCAGCGACACTACCCCCTCGACCTCCCCTCCGGCCTCCCCTTCGAACGCTATGAACACCGCCGTCTAACCGCCCGCGACATCCTCGTGCACCGCATCATGACCGCCCTCCTCTCTCCCACCC
>MUZH01003784.1:0-23602 GCA_003012965.1 Juglanconis oblonga
GGCGACGTTGAGGGGCTCGTTGGGGCTCGCGGGCCCGGGGTGCGTGGTGGCTAGCGAGCGCACGATGCGGCGGTGGAGGGTGATCTCCGTGGCGAAGTAGGCGAGGTGCAGGTAGCCGATGGAGGAGAGGCGGTTGGGCATGGAGTTGGCGACGGGGGTCTGGTAGGTCGAGTCCATGCGGATCAGCGCGGGCAGCGCGGCGTACCACTCCTTCAGCTTGAGCTGGATGGGCTTTGCCAGAGACAGGATGAGGTGCGTGCCCTGCGCGCCGGCGTGGGTGACGTTCTGCATGGCCTGCAGCGTGTAAAAGGTCTCGAGGATCTCGGCGAGGATCTGGCTCAGCTGGATCATCTGCATGAACAGCGTGCGGCCCTTCTCGATGTCTGCCTTGGCGTCTGCGTCGTCCTCGTCCCACTCCACGTCCGGGAAGTCGTTGCTGTGTAGCGGCTGCACGGCCCACTGGGTGGCGAAGATGTGCGACGGCCGCCCGTGCACCAGCGCGCCCCATTTGTCTTGCATGTACAGGCCCCAGGCGAGGCGTTTGCGAAGTCCCTTTTCCCAGAGCGGAATCTTCCAGTTCGAGCAGTCGAGGTGCAGGCCGAGTTCCTGGGCGATGGCGACGAGTTGCGCGGTGGGTGCCCATTGGTCGCCTTCGGGCCGCTGGGAGAGGATGAGCCCGGCCTGGACGGTGGAAAGTTTGGGCCGGTACATTGCGTCGGCGAGTGTCGTGCGCACCAGCCTCTCTAGATCCCGGACGTTGGGTCGGGGTAGGGGTGACAAGTCGTCGTCCTGGTCCCACCAGTTGATGGCCAGGATGTACATGGCGGCTAGAAGTGGTGGCGAGAACTCCCTGGGTGAGCGTTCGTACTTCTCGTAAAAGACACTCTTCTGAATGATGGGCAAGGCCGGATGGACGATGCGGAAGTAGAGGTCTATCAATTTCCTGCCGTGGGGCGCAACGATCCTCTCGATCTCGTCGATATCTTCCACAATGTGCTCATACCCCGGCGTGTTCTGGTCGGGCAGGAGCAGGAACGTGTCATGCTCGCTGACCTTCCGTAGCGTGCCTCTTGACAGGAGGCTTTCATCGTGGGGGTCAAACGTAGACAGGTTGATCAGCGACGGCTCGAAGTCCGTCGTGGGCCCGATATACTGACTATACCGGTCCGTTTGCAGACCCAACGTCCGCTTGAGGAGAGTTGGCCCGCCGAAGTTAGCCATCTCCTCGATGAAAGAACTGCTTGCGGCCGTGCTGGAGATGCTCGACTGATGTTGTCGGCCGCCCCTGTTGTTATCAAAGCCAGGAGATCTAAATTGGCCAATCAGGTGTCAGACGAGGAGAATCAACCCGGCGAGGGGAGGTGATCCTGGCAATGGCGTCCCCAGGACACCGATAAGACCTTAGGATGCAAAATGCGGCCCGAGGAATCATGGACAGACAGGGGGAGGCTCTTGCGAGGGTGTGGGAAGTGTGGGAAAGGTGTGGGATGGGGGAAACTCACCCTCGTTTGCTTCTGCTCTCACTGTAGTCCCCATGCAGCTTCCGTTTCCGAGGCGGCGGGCTGCCCACGAGCGAACACTCGGTCCTGCGGTCTCGGCAGGAGAGACAGGCGTCGTCTTCGTCGCTCATCACGCACTTGATCCGGCGCTGTTGGCAGGCCTCGCAGGGCCAGGCCGGGATGCCGATCGAGGGAGATCCGACCGAGTCCGGGGTATCGAAGCCGCCGTTGTTGAAGCTCCCGGGGTAGGCGTCCTGGCGGCCGGTGGCGAAGCGTGATGGTTTCGGTGCGATGGCGATAGGTGCCGACCTGGAGATGGCGCTTGGTATAGACATGGTGAAGGTCGAGGCGTGGGGGATCAGGGCCAGCAGCCGCAGATGTCGATCCGATATAAGCCGGAGGGTAAGTCGGAGGGGGGGGGGGTCCGAATCTGCCGGGCTGTCACCACGAGGATTATTTGACAGCAGCGTCCGGAGTATTCACCCAAGAGACCGAACCAAAGTTGGGGAGGTTCCAGAGAGCTGTGCTGCCACTGGTATCTCCAGATAGGCTTGGAAATATTGCTTCTGGCCGCGAGTTGCCGTGGGATGTACCTAACAGAACCAAACTACCTTAGGCAGCTCAATATAAATTGGTCCGAGATATGACGGTCCAGGAAAAGTGACCTGTCTAGCCAACGTAGCGCAGCTCCCACCGGCACGGCGTGCCAAAGGACGGAATCCAAGTTCGGATGACCGATAAGGACACTGTCTAATCTGGTCGAGGGATATACTCCCGACGTGGATGGATGGGTTCCAGCAGCAGTATATTCTCTCGGGGGACATGGATCAAACTCCAAGGGCACAATGCGCTGGGTTGGTACAGATACCGTACAGCACCAGAAGCGTTATGACAGAGGAGGGTATCCCACAGACGAAGGTCCCTATCTCCGGACAGGCATATACGAGCCCTGCGGCGGCTGTTTGAATGTGCCGGAAATCCCTTGGTGTGGTGTGGATATGGCGTCTCGAACCCAGATCGATAGCAGATACGGCTGTCGAGGAGACGGATGAGCTTGGCACCGTTGAGTCCTTATCAACAACAGTGAGGGCTTCGAGACGTCCAGTCAAGTAGAGCCTGTAAAAGGGATTGATTCCTGGATGAAGGGGGATAGCGGGAGCTACCAGCAGTGGCAGATCTCCTGGGCTAGGGATTTTTAGGTGATGATCGAGACCAGGATGAGATAAGCTTGGCTTATCTGTGTCATTTGAATTGATGAGAGTTATTCCCGTCGAGAAGAAGGTGCCCAGAAGGCGCCCTTGTCGAACGACGACAGGCTTGAGGCTCCGGCAGGTAGGTCGTACTCGGGTTACGGGAGCGTGGAGGAAACCGAGGCTTATTATTGCACGATGGTGAAGTTTGCAAAGTGGTAAAAATTGGCCAGCGATGTTGCTTGCTGCAAGGGGTCAGAGAGCATGTGAGAATGGGCGGCTGGCTTGAGGAGGGACGGTGTCCCGGGTGCATACTGTCAAGCAAAATACGGTGTGTTTGGGGCAAGGCTTCGGCTTGGCGATTGGGACAAGACAGACGGCTTCAAGCAGAAGCAGACGATCTGGAAAGAGAGTCGTGGCTTGTGATACTCGAGTCTTGTTGGCCGAAAGGGAAAAGAAGTCGAAGCCATCCATGTCGAGGCCCATGTGCCGCCCGCCGCCGGGGCCCCGCCAAATTTAGCCCCATTGCGCATTCCGGGAACTCCATCGCCAGGGCCCTGAGCCATCGTCATTGACGCCGCTGGTATTGGGCAGACGGGCTTGGACCATGGACCGACAGGTGCGGCGGGAGGACGATGGTGTTTCATGTCCGACAGCTGTTCCCAGCGCGCGATACGATGTGGTGCGGAAAGATAACGGGGCGAGCAAAAACATGACCTTATCATGGCCAAAATTAAAACACGAAATTCATAATGGCAATTGGCAGCATCGACGTCCGCTTCTGCCGCGTTCGCACTGGGAGTCGTGGATACGCAGCCCGGGCCGGGGTCTCTAACAGGCACGCCGCGCGAGGGCACTGTGGCTCAAACCCCCCCACAACCGAGATTGGATGAGGCTGAAGTCGGGATGAAGATAATGCAGAAGCCACATGACAGGTAGAGAATACGCGGACACGGTGGCCATTAGTCAAGGAAAAGGCGCTCTGCCGGGTGTAGCGCATGAGCGGGAATACTTGTAACGTAATGGGCCGGAGCCGAGTCAGTGGGAGTGACCAATGTGCTGCTTGGGGTTTGAACTTTGTGCTCGACTTCATCAAGGCGACAACGAAGCCTACTGAACTTCCAGCGTAGGAGTCTGAGTCGGTCGATGCGGGCCCGGTGGCCATGACGCCGGAGGCCATCCCATGTCTTGTCTTGTCTTGTCTTGGTCTGGTACTTCGCGTGGGGAGCATTTGAGCAGTCGAGCAGTCGAGCAGTCGAGCAGTCGAGCAGTCGGGCATTCATCGAGCATTCATCGAGCATTCGTCCGAGACCAGATTAGCCGAGAAATTGTTTCAGCCTCGACACCGACATCCGGGGGGGAATATCGAACACGTCGATAAGCCCGCATGCAAATCATGGTGTCCACCGCATTCCAAGATCCACCGTATCGGGCAGAGGCCGATCAGAGTGCCTCGAGGCCTCGAAGCTTGGAGCGCAGACCGCTCCGAGGCCGCTGAATATACGATTGATGGTCGAGGCTTAAATGCCAGCGGGTCGACTCTCGTATGTATTATCCGTATGCACTGTCCGTATGCACTGTCCGTATGTACTATCCGTATGTGCTATCCGTATGGACTATCCGTATGGACTATCCGTATGTACTATCCGTCGCATGTAGAGGGAAACAGGACAAGGCTGACCTTCCCCCCCCCCTCCCCATACCTTCCCCCCACGCTGCTAGAGAGTACCTGCGACACAGTTCACTGCGCATATAGAGCCCCGCAGGTATCATGGGACTCGAATTGACTTTGACTAGATTTTGGGGCCGACTGTCCCAGTGCCCAGATCAATTTATACTGCATACTAAAGCAGTACAGGGGTGGAAGAAAGCTGGAGATCGTGGGGTCTGACATCATATCCAGTGTGTCGGATCTCAATGGTCTTTTCATCCAATGTTGCCTTTTCGAGGAACATTGCGCGAAATGAAATAGCACAAAGAAAATGAGGCTGTGGATAGGAAGAAGACGGGAGAGGCAGGGAGCCAGCACAGTCACTTTCCCTGTTTTCAATCTGGACTTCTCTCCCTTTTTTGATTCTTTTTTTTGATTTTCTTATTCTATTCTTTTCTTTTTTTTCTTTTTTGAGGAGGGGAGGGGGGTGGCCAGCCTTCTGGAGACTGGGGTCAGAATGCGGGGTGGTCTACTATAGTACGACCCCAAACGCACGGGCCCATTCCTCCTTCATGTCGTTCGGCGCGGCCCATATTTCTGACATCTAACGAAAGTTGATCTCGACCTCACAGACATGAAAATCGTCCCATCGATGTCGCCCGAACTCGTTAGTGCGCCCGCTCCGGGTGCCACAACCATGTCGAATCTCCTGATATTTCTGACTTCCAGCCTTGATCACAGCCTTGATCCCCCTGGCTTAATTATACCGCCTGGCAAGTGGGGCTGCCCATCGTGCACATGACCTGTTCGTTTTCCCCCGGAAGGACCGCGATGGGTTATTTCATAATACCGCTGCTCCGCCTTCAGCTTGGCTTCCCCTGAGGCCGCTCTCTGCGTTGCTGCTCCAGCACTTCAGGGCGATGGTTCAAATACCCAGGGAACCCCTGGACTAAGGAGATGACGGAAGTCGCCTCCCTGGTGACTTGCGAGACCACTCGCGCTTGGTTCCGTCGTCGACATCATGATGATCTCCATCCGGTTCACGCTGTTGTCTCTGCTTCCGTTGGTCGACCTGGCTCTCGTCACGCAGATGAGCAACGAAGAGAAGCAGACCATCACCACCGGCGGCTCTGCAACAACCAACGGCTGCGCAGGCTTCTCCCCGGGTGTACCTCGCCTCGGATACCCTGGGATGTGCTTCGACGATGGGCCCTCCAGTATCCGAGCAACCGAGATGGTCAACGGCTATGCGGCTGGACTTCATACCGGAGCCTCATGGAACAAGACGCTTGCGAACGAGCGAGGGAAAGCCATGGGCGCGGAAGCGAAGCTCAAAGGTGTCAACGTTCTCCTGGCCCCATCGATTGGAGCCCTCGGCCGCTCGGCAACCGCCGGAAGAAACTGGGAGGGCTTCTCGAGTGACCCGTATTTGTGCGGTGCCATGGGGGCCCAGACGGTGACGGGACTCCAGGAGAACGTGCTCTCGGTTGCGAAGCACTACATCGCCAACGAACGGGAGACCAACCGGATTCCTTCGGCCTCGGGAACGCGTCCGTCTTGTCGAACGTGGACAACAAGACCATGCATGAGCTTTATCTCTGGCTGTTCCAGGACCTGATCAAGGCTGGAGTGGGATTCATCATGTGTACTTACCAGCGCGTGAACAACTCGCACGCCTGCCAGAACAGTAAACTACTGAACGGGTCTCAAGACAGAGCTTTGATTTCAGGGAATCGCCCTGTCTGACTGGGATGCGTTGTACACGGGCATTGCTGGTGCCAACGCCGGGTTAGATCTGGCCATGGGGACCGTCCCGTCGCCGTACTGGACCGGGAATCTCACCAAGGCCGTCGCCAACGGGACGCTGGCACAATCCCGTCTCGATGATATGGCAACGCGTATAGTGGCTACAAGGGGAACTTCACACCCGGAATCGGTCCCCCGGTCGACATGCTCTCTGCGCATAAAAGCCAGACGGTTAGCGACATGCTCGCTTCATCGATATCAACCCTCTTCCAAGGAGCCATGGAAGGCCACGTCCTCGTCAAGAATGTGAACAGCACGCTCCCCCTTAAATCTCCCAGGATTCTCTCTATACAGCTACGACGGCCCAGCACCGACACGTGCGTATTCGCGCGGCGGGACAAGCAAGTACATATTTGGCTATGAGAGTGTAGATGTGGCCGAGGACTACGTATACGGCTTCTATCTCCAAAAGGAGATGACTCTCCCCAAGGCTGCCATGAACGGTACCATCATCTCTGGGGGAGGCTCAAGCGCCGTGACGCCGCCATACATCTCGGCCCCCTTCGATGCCTTCCAGGAACAGGCTTACAAAGATGGCACCTGGCTCGTCTGGGACTTTCGCTCGCAGGATCCAGATTACGACGCCGCCTCTGACGCATGCATCGTCTTTATCGTAAGCGCAGTCTCCCCCCCCCCCTTTATTTGGCCCCATATTAGTCTGGCCACACGATACTAACCGCAATCCACAGAACGAGTTCTTCGCCGAGGATGTCGACCGCGCCGGCCTCGCGGACCCCTGGGAAGACACGCTCGTCCTAAATGTCGCTTCCAAATGCCCCTCCACCATCGTGGTGATTCACAACGCCGGAATCCGTCTCGTCGACGCATGGATTGACCACCCTCACGTGACCGCCGTGATATATGCCCCATCTCCCTGGCCAGGACTCGGGTCGGGCTCTGGTGGAGGTCATGTACGGATTCCAATCACCCTCAGGCCGGCTTCCGTATACCGTTGCGCGTCAGGAGTCTACCTATGGGGACTTATTGTGGCCTGTGAGGTCAGATAATGGGAGCAATTATTACACGCAGAGTAACTTTACGGAGGGGGTGTTTATTGGTTACCGGGATTTCATGAAGAGGAATGTCACGCCGCGGTTTGAATTTGGGTTTGGGTTGACGTATACTACCTTTGAGTACTCGTCACTCGATATGGGTCTACTCAACACCAGCAGTGGCGCGTTCCTCATCCCGGAGTCTTCGCCCACCCTGCAGGGTGGGCCGGTTGCGCTCTGGGATGTGATAGCGCGCGTGGAGGCTACCGTCACCAACACGGGAAATGTGACGGCCGCGGAGGTGGCGCAGCTGTATGTGTCGATCCCGGATGGAGAAGAGGTGCCTGCCAGGCAGCTGCGTGGGTTCGAAAAGGTTCTGTTGAAGCCCGGGGAGAACGCCGTCGTCGAGTTCGAGTTGACGCGGAGGGATTTGAGCGTTTGGGATACGGTACGGCAAATGTGGGTCATGCCGCGTGGGACGGTGGGGGTTGGTGTTGGCGCCAGTGTGCTGGATGTGAAGTTGCTGGGACAGTTTATGCTGCAGTGATGGACAGCACCTCGCGAGGGGAGTGCTCAGGACCCCCCCCCCCCCTTTCCCTTTAACAAGCTCATATCAAAGTTCGCCGACCCAAATTCTGCAGAATCGACAGTCGCGAGGTGTCCACATAGCGTTCCCCGCTAGCCGCTGGCATCGTACCGGGCCTTTACTAAAGTATTTACTAATTCTACTATTTCCACTCTACCTCCTCATCCTCCGCCCCGAGAAGGTCACTGTCTGTCTTGTCTTGTCTTGTCTTGGCTCGACTTGGTGAACTCGACCCATCGTCCCCACGATAACACCAATTTGGCCAGCAATGGTTGATCATGAGCAAGACGGGAGTAATCCGACTGGATTCAATCTGAAGGACTCAAAACCTCTGGTTATCTATCTGGGTTATCTCAACACTGCTACCAGACAAAGACCAGCTCTCAGTACGAGCACCGACCACAATAACCACACTCATCTGCCGAGCATGCGGTAAAGTCAGGCACTTCGGATCTGTCGTCCCAATCGCGCTCCCAATAATCATCATTGTGGTCATCATAATCATCGTCGGATGAAGAGCTCTCACGAGACGTTCGGTCTTCGCCCCTTTCCCACAGGCTTCTGACAGCCTCTGACAAGGCGTCACTGGCATCCTCCAACTGCTCTCGAACCTCGAGGATCCCGACCGCGTCATGACGAAGCTCCAATTTGTGGTCGGGTCTGGTCTTGACAAGGCTGATGATGTGGTGGATGAGGGCTGCCAGGCGTGAGAGGACGTCGACATGCTTGTCCTCCCAGTCATTGACTTCATCCTGCACGTGCCTGACGTTGATGTTGTCTTCGAAGACGCCGCGAGTGTGGTAGGCCAGGATGAACTTGGGGATCTGTGTCACCCAGAGCCTCTTCAGTTGGTCGCCCAATGTGACTTCGAAGGTCTCTGTCTCCTTTTTCTTGATCGAACGGGTCTTGAGATCAAAGATGCGGTCCTGTTTGACGAGGTGGCCGGCACGAAGCACACTCAGGTTGTTGTTGGTAGTTGCTGGCAGCTTGGAAGTCACCCGATTCCCGGCCAATTCAGCTGACAAGATGTCAAGTTCTGCGCCAACACTCAACCCACCTGGACCAGAGTACTTGGAAGGGGCATCCTCCTCATCGCTGTCCTCATCGATGATGTACCCGTCGCTCTCGAAGCGCACAAGAAACCCGAGCCCACCAAACCGGTACGAGATGACCCGCTGGTGCGAAGTCGACCCCTTGACCTCCGAGTCCCAGGTAGTATACGACTCCGGGAACGAATGGCCATAGCCCTGGACATCCGGGATGAGCTCACGGGGGGTGTTCTCCCTACGGATGAAGAAGACCGTCTCGCCGACCAGCTCCACCAGCATGCGGAACTTCTTGTCCTCGCCCTGGAGGAAGCGGAGGAGGTTGCCGATGGTGCTTCCGCACGCGACCACGTCGATCTGTCGAGAGACGTCAGGTCTCATCGTCAGAGAGGCAACGATGGCGGGCTCGAGGGGGTGTTTGGGGAAGTAGGCTGAGTTCATGTCACGGAAATATTGCCCGTTGTCGAGTTCCAGCCGGTGGGGCGAGGCGAGAGGTGTCCATCTCGGCGGTTTTCCTGGCTTCTTTCAGTTCAAGGGGTTCCCCCCAAAGGGTGGACCCACATACCTGGGACGACGATGGTTGGCTCCGTCCTGTCAAGCCAGTTGTAGGACGCCACAGTCTCGCAATCGGTGATGAAAGACTTGGGCGCGTAGTCGTTGGCTTCTTGTTCAAATTTTGACTTGCTGAGTGAGGAGAGCAGCGGACCTAGAGGAGGCTCTGGGCTTGCAGTGAAGGCGGGCTTGGGTGCGGCTATACTGGACAGTCCCCCTCGCACAGATGGCCCGTAAAACAGGCCTCCTCTGCCTCTGCCCCTGCCTCTCCCTCCGCCCCGACCGCCACGCCAGAATCGTGTATCAAGCGTCTCGCCAGACTTCCACATTTCGATAAGCCTCTTTGAGTCAATTTTCGGAGGGGGAATTTCTCCGAGCAAGAAGGCAGCAGAAAGAGACGACGTTCATAGAGAGAGAGAGAGAGAGAGACAGAGAATAATTCTCTTTAAGGAGAACAAAATGTTGCAGGTTGGTCCGACGCGTGGTCTTGAACTGGGGGGACATCTTATACTTCGGGATGCCTCTGCGATGTAAGGCTACCACCAAACGGGTGCTAGGGAATGGGCAAGGCAAGTATGCTCCCAATCATTCCTGGAAACCCAGAGCTTCCCCACCTATCCATCGTTTTTCCACATGCATCAGACCAAAAGAGGCTCTGGACGCGGGCGAGAAGATGCCGTACGTTGCGGGGACCGTCTCGCGTTTGGCTGAGCAAAGTTTGGGGGTCTCGGCTAAGGCAGGAGGCCTACCATCCCGACACGAGTGGCACAGCACGATTGCCGCCCCAGAGCCGGACAGCCAACGAATTCTCAGACTTGTGTGTCTGGGATGGTCTGGGATGCATGTGTCTGCCTAACAAACTGTGATGAAGTTCCTTTTTCCTCTGGGGCCCTCAACAGAGTTGGCTGATAAGGTTTGCTCGTGCCCATGATTTGGTCCTCGTTGACCGTCGTCGCACTCGCAAGAACGCTACTACGATTCTGTTATTGCTCCTTCTTTCCTCCGAATACACAACAAGGCAAGAAACTCGAGTGGGAGATGGCTTCCCAGACTACACAAGATACCACTGGCAGAGCCGGTCGACTGGCCGGGCTGTTCCGCCACGTCCTGAAGGGTGACCGGAAGATACGATCCGCCAACGACGCCAAACTGTTCTTCGAAGCTGCTCGGGCACAGTCCCCGCCGAGCTCATGCGTCGAAGGAATCATCGCCAGCAAACATGGCATCGAGGCACTGCAGTTATCTGTCAGAGTGGACCTGGGTTCTGCCTTCGTCAAGACGCAGACACTCCAGTTCATCGGCTATTTGGCTGACGACCAGCTGAAACTACTCGCCGACGGACAGATTCTTCAGCAGACCCTAATCACCATCGCCAAACCGCCTACGTTGTGGAATGCCCTTGTCAAGCTGGCCAAGGCCGGGGAACTTGAGGGCGAACACCTTAGGATCTTCTCTTGGCTCTGTCTCGAGATCCTCTCCTTGCCGCCATCCGCAGATCTCGACGTCAGCGGTGATGTTGAGAGCGTCGCGCAGGGCGGGAGGCTCATCGAGGCGACGTGCCCCGAGACCCGACGGCTGGGCTACAAGATCCAGCACTTACTCCAGCTTCGGAAGTCTCCCACCAGCAGATCTGGAGACTCTTACGTCCCTGGCGGCAGACACGACAACGACTTTGAAGACTTCAGAAAAGTCTCTGTCTACCCCACGACAGATGAGTTTCTGTCTACGGAGCGGCCATTCTATCGTCGGGCCAGGGAGGTGTTCGAGATGGAAGTCTCTGAACGAGCCGCAGCTCATCTCGACAACATCTACCGACTGACCCGTGAAGATCTTCTCGGAGAGCTAAGGAACGACTGGCAGAATGCTCAAGTCCGTGATAGGGGTAAGCGTTCTGCTGTGATTCTCAGCAAGCTATGGCCCGTCCGCCTGGAACTCGGGGATGCGAAGTATCAGAAGAAATGCTCGCTGGCTATCAGCTGCGAAGCAGGACTAGAGCAACTCAAAAAAGTTTCCCCAAACAGTCGAAAGAAGTGGCTCAGCGACAATAAAAACTTCCTTCGCCATCAGGCGTTCGGCGCTCTCTACCACGGACAAGAAATCTTTGGTTTCGCTTTCGTGGACCGAGATCTTGATGCTCTTCTCTCATCGCCACCGGTCGTCATCCTGCAGTTTACGGACGACCAGGCGTTCAAGAAGGCTCTCTTGGCCTTCAAGACGGTACGCGATGTCATGTTCGCTCTGGTTGACACTCCTGTGTTTGCGTACGAGCCGGTGCTGGAGCGCCTCAAGGACATGACGGAGCTTCCCCTCCAGGACAAGCTGTTGAACCCTTCGGATGCGGTTGACGATTTTACCCCAAACAGTCTCATACAGCGGCTGGTCACAAAACAACTCACGTCACTCTCGCAACCTGCCGAGATCGATGTCCACAACGGATCTGTAAGAAAGAAATTCAAGCTCGACTGTTCGCAGCAACAGTCTCTAGCTGATGCCCTCAAGTCGAAGGTCAGCGTCATCCAGGGGCCACCGGGCACTGGGAAGTCCTTCATCGGAGCGCTTGCAGCACATTATATCCTCAAATACACCGACCTAAGGATTCTTGTGATCACGTACACCAACCACGCTCTGGACCAGTTTCTGGAGGATTTACTTGACCTTGGCATTGACCAAAATCTCATGGTCCGTCTGGGGTCCAAGTCTACTGTCCGCACACATCCTTTGCTCCTTTCTGGTCAGAGATTCGAGTACCGTCACACCAAGGATTCATGGGCAGTGATTGACAGTCTGAAAAAGGAGGCGACTGAGTATGGCGAACAGCTGAAGGAGGCGCTGGTGGGTTGTATTTCGGTCCGTCCCACGTTCCAGGACATTCAGGACTACCTCGAGTTCTCAGAAGATGAGGGAAGATTTTTCGAGGCCTTCAGCGTTCCTTCCGAGAATGAGGGCTTCCAAAAGATCGGGAGAAAAGGCAAAGGAGTTAGGCCTGACTACCTGTACAACCAATGGAGGGCTGGAAGTGGGCCTGGAGTATTCCAACACTACGCTTGGGGTCAGCACAAGGATGTTTGGGTTATCGAACCAGCCCAGCGGAACAAGTTGATGGAAAAGTGGTACACGGCAATCCTCCAAGAGAAAGCAGAGCATGTCCGAGAACTCGCCAAACTATACGACTTCACGCAAGACCGCTTGCATCGCCATTTCAGTGAGACAAAAGTCCAACAACTGCGACAGAAGCGCATCATCGGCTGTACCACGACTGCTGCTGCTAAATATACGCAACTCATTTCTGCTGCGCAGACGGGTATTGTCATCGTCGAAGAGGCAGGTGAAATCCAGGAGGCTCACGTCCTCACGGCCCTCACATCTTCGGTGCAGCAGCTTCTCCTCATCGGAGATCATAAGCAGCTGCGTCCAAAGATCAACAACTACGGCTTGACGGTTGAGAAGGGAGATGGCTACGACCTGAATCGCTCTCTGTTTGAGAGGCTAATCCTTCAGGATCATCCGTACACAACACTGCACAAGCAACACCGCATGCATCCTGACATCTCTGTCTTTGTCAGGGAACTCACGTACCCAGACCTCGAAGACGGTCCAAAGACAGCATCTCGTGAACCACTGCGCGGTCTTCAAGACCGCGTCATCTTCGTCAACCACGACCATCCAGAGGAGCAGACGAACAAGATCTCGGATAGACGAGACCAAGGTGCCAAGTCCAGTAAGGAGAACATATTCGAATCGGAGATGGTCCTCAAAATTGTGAGGTACTTGGCCCAACAAGGCTATACAACCAAGAACATGGTCGTCCTGACACCATACTTGGGCCAGCTGAGGCTGGTGAGGGACAAGCTCGTGGATGAGGTCGATCCGTGGCTGAGTGATCTGGACTCGCATGAGCTGATCCAGGCTGGTCTTTTGACACAGGCTGCTGCGAACGTTGGCAAGGAGCGATTACGCATGTCGACCATCGGTAAGCCGCCCAGATCTAAACTTCTGTCAAGTGGAATATCTGACATTTTGAAGACAATTACCAGGGCGAAGAAGCCGACATAGTCATCGTGTCTTTGACCCGAAGCAACAGCAACGGCGACATTGGCTTCCTCGCCGCGCGAGAGCGACTCAACGTATTGCTGTCCCGAGCAAGGAACTGTATCATCATGATCGGCAACATGGAGACATACATGCACAGTAAGAAGGGCAAAGATACTTGGGTCCCCTTCTTCGAGTCGATGAAAGCCAAGAACCACTTGCATGATGGATTGCCTGTCCGCTGTGAGAAACATCCGGAGAGGCAATTTTTGCTTAAAGAGCCTGAGGATTTCGACAAATGCTGCCCGGACGGCGGCTGTGCTGAGCCTTGGTCAGTGTTGATCTACTACTACCCTCCCTGCCTCTCATGAACCAACCGCCCCAGCCCCCTTTCGTTTTCCTTGGTTTTATTTTGTATCCCTCTCGACTACATCAAGGAGAATCTCTCCTCCCTAGAAATATTAGTGATTCCGTCCAACTGTCCTCATTCAACTACTAACCGGATGTAGTGGCGTCGCACTCAATTGCGGATTGCATAAATGCGAAATGCGCTGCCATCGAGTGACAGATCACTCCAAGATGCCCTGCCGACACAAAGTCCAGAATACCTGCGATCGTGGTCACAAGCTGCAGGTTCCTTGCAGCAAGCGCAAGGTCAAATGCTCCAAGTGCGTCCAGGAAGACATTGAGGCCGAGCGAAGGATCAAACGGGATCTGAAACTCGAAGCCGAAAGGCTGGCCCGCCAAGACGCCTACAGGAGAGAACTCCAAGAAATCCAGGATGAAATTGTTCACCAGCGGCGGATAATCAAGTACCAGCAAGATAAAGAAGATGAGGAGAAGACACTTTCTCAGCAACGGGCAAGCCTTATGGCGCTCAAGGATACCGCAGCCAGGATCTTGAAGACGCAGAAGTCTCCGCCTGCTATGTCCGGTTCATTCCCATCTGCAGATCTTCCAACACCCCCGGACTCGAGTGACAGCCTCGACATCCCGAAGGGTGCGAAGCAGGAATGGGAGTATATGAAGCAGAGTGAAGGCGCTAAGAGCGAGCCACTGGATAAGCTCATGAGTATGATCGGACTGGAAGAAGTGAAATCTTCGTTTTTGTCTATCAAGGAGAGGGTTGACACGGCCATTCGGCAGGGCATCTCGCTCCAGAAGGAACGTTTCAGCTGCTCCATGTTGGGCAACCCGGGCACGGGCAAAACGACCGTGGCACGACTCTATGCCAAATTCTTGACGTCCCTCAGCGTCATCCCTGGTTCTTGCTTCAGGGAGGAGACTGGAGCCGGCCTCGCTAGCGCTGGCGTGAATGGGTGCAAAAAGATCATCGAAGACATGCTGAATGATGGAGGTGGTGTGCTCTTCATCGACGAAGCTTACCAGCTGACCTCGGGCAACAGCCAAGGCGGAGGAGCAGTGCTGGACTATCTCTTGCCCGAGGTTGAGAATCTAAATGGCAAGATCGTGTTCATCCTGGCGGGCTACAACAAGCAGATGGAGTCGTTCTTTGCGCACAATCCCGGCCTTCCGTCACGCTTCCCTGTCGACATGAAGTTCGAAGACTACACAGACGACGAACTCCTGCGCATCTTCGAGCTCAAGGTCCACCAGAAGTACGGAGGTCGAATGAAATGTGAGGACGGCTCAAGAGGACTGTATTGTCGCATAGCCACCAAAAGAGTCGGCCGTAGCCGTGGTAGAGACGGCTTCGGCAACGCAAGGACGATCGAAAACACCCTCGCAACTATCGCTAAACGTCAAGCCACGAGATTGGGCAGGGAGCGACGTGGCGGAAAGAAGCCCGATGATCTGCTGTTCACCAAGGAAGATCTCATCGGCCCAGAGCCGACAGAAGCTCTGGGGAAGAGTAAGGCGTGGCAGGACCTACAGAAGCTCATCGGGCTCAAGTCGGTGAAGGAAGCTGTGAAATCACTGGTCGACAGTGTCACCCAGAATTACCAGAGAGAACTAGACGAGCAACCTCTGATCGAGTACTCGTTGAACAAGGTATTCTTGGGCAATCCAGGTACTGGCAAGACCACCATCGCAAAGTTGTACGGCAGAATCCTCGTTGATCTTGGGATGCTTTCCAAGGGTGAAGGTACAGTCGCTGCCCACCCTGTCCTTTTGTTGTTTCGGCCCCCCCCTTCCTTTCAAGGCCCCCGAGCTCAATTATACCTCATTCCACAATATTAAGGCGTGAAAACTAACATGAGTACCAGTTGTTGTGAAGAATCCATCAGACTTCATTGGAGCTGTCATTGGCGAGTCTGAGAAGCTGACCAAGGGTATCTTGGCTTCGGCGTTGGGCAAAGTCCTTGTAATCGATGAGGCATACGGTCTCTACGCCAATGTTGGATCCCATTCCGATCCCTTCAAGACCTCTGTAATTGACACCATCGTGGCTGAAGTACAGAGTGTTCCTGGGGACGACCGTTGCGTCCTCCTGCTCGGATACAAGGAGCAGATGGAGACCATGTTACAGAATGTCAACCCGGGCTTGAGCAGACGATTCCCATTGTCTTCCGCTTTTTCATTTGAGGACTTCAGCGAATCTGAGCTCCGGAAGATCCTGGACTTGAAGCTCAAGCAGCAAGGATTTGGTGCCACGGACCAGGCGAAGCATGTCGCCGCGGAACTCCTCAACAGGGCCAGGAACCGCCCGAACTTCGGCAATGCGGGCGAAGTTGACATCATGCTCAATGAAGCCAAAGCGAGACACCAGAGAAGGCTCTCTAAGAAAGAGACAAGCCTTGTTTCCACCTTCGATGCACGCGATTTTGACGAAAATTTCGACCGTGCTGAAAGGGCTGATACCAACCTTGCCAAGTTGTTCGAGGGCACCGTGGGTAATGAACAGGTTGTGTCTCTGCTGCACGAGTATCAAGAGAACGTGAGGGCGATGAAAGAACTGGGAATCGATCCGAAAGAGAATATCCCGTTCAATTTCCTGTTCAAAGGCCCGCCGGGGACCGGCAAGACGACAACGGCAAAGAAGATGGGCAAAGTCTGTAAGTATCCCAGAGTCAGGACTCTGTTGTCGTGTTCATTCATACTTTCATTCATACCTTGAGCCATCCACTAATCATCCTCTGAATCTAGTTTACGATATGGGCTTCCTCTCCACGGCCGAAGTCATCGAGTGCTCTGCAACTGATCTGATCGGCCAATACATCGGCCAGACAGGACCGAAGGTGCAACAGCAGCTTGACAAAGCCCTCGGCAGGGTTCTCTTCATCGACGAGGCATACCGTCTAGGCGAGGGTCACTTCTCGAAGGAGGCCATGGACGAGATCGTGGACGCTACCACGAAAGACAAATACGCAAAGAAGATGATCATCATTCTCGCCGGTTATGATCGCGACATCAATCGCCTGATGCAGTCCAACCAGGGTCTGACTTCCCGGTTTCCTGAAACGATCAACTTCCGCGGCCTGACTCCGGATGAGTGCATCAAGCTTCTCACGCAGGACCTGAAGGCACAGCAGACAAGATTGAGAGCCAATAAGAAGGATCTCGACATATCTGCTCTTGAAGACCTACGCGGTTCTTCCCGAGACATTCTCGCCAACCTATTCAGTGAATTGGCCCGACAGGATAGCTGGGCAAGTGCCCGAGATGTCAAGGAGGTTGCGAAAGCCATCTTCAGGAAGGTCATCAAAGACATGCAAGGTCCTTCCAAGGGTCGTCTGACCGTCAGGATGGAAGTGATCGAGGCCGAGTTGAAGGGCATGCTCCAGGAGCGCGCGAGCCGCAGCCAGAACGTCTCCGTTCCATTGCCAACGCGTACTCATCCCATGCCATACCAGACACCCCAGCCTTCTTCTCCTTCTTCCGGAGGGCCGAGCATGAGCACCAGCACCAGCACCAGCACGAGCCGAGCCACGGCCCAGCGCCCGCCGAGCCCAGCGCCCGAGGATCAGGAGCCGCAGAAGAAGGCGCCGCAGGATACGGAGGAAGCAGCCAGACCGTCCCGGAAGCGAGGCATCAGAGACGCCGGGGTGAGTGACGAGGTGTGGGAACAGCTCCAGAGGGACAGGGAGGAGGAAGAGCAGCGAGAGCAGGAGTACCAGGAACTGCTCAAGGCGCGGCGGACGGCTCGGGAGGCGGACCGGGAAAAGATTGTCAGGAGATTGTTAGAGGAAGAAGCGCGCCGCAAGAAGGAGGAAGAGGCGCGGAAGAGACTTGAAGCATCGGGCAGGTGTCCGGCCGGCTTCGGTTGGATCAAACAGGATGGGGGTTATCGGTGCGCTGGAGGATCTCACTTCGTGTTGGATACGGATTTTCAACAGTCCTGAGAGGGTTTATCTTCCGACTGCACAAACAGCTACCACCTAGATACCTAGGTAGATACTTGAACAAGGAACAGAATTTGCCCCTTCACTTTCATCGTCATGTATCATTTTGGATTGTCGTCGCACGGGGAAGAACTCCCATTAAGGGTTATTCTTTCCGGGGCTGCGGTATCACCACAGTGGCTTGAGGAGGTGAGTCAAGCGATGCACCAATACGGAGGAGAGAGTCTACCATAGTACGAAGTAGAAAGGCAGGTCAAAGCAGACCCACTCTTTCTCGACTTACGTAACCCAGCAGCCAATCAAGATCTCCGGAAAAGGGCAGGGAGACACGCTTTCGGCCAATCGCGTGTTATAGATCACGGACAGGGACCCACCCACACAGGACGACAGCTCCGTTGAGGAGCCGGGGCATTTTGGGACAATCAAGGCAGAATCCATTGCTCTGTCGATACGCTATGAGTGGTCGCTATTCATGAATTTTGTCAACTTCCGTTCCTGCTTCGAACCTGCCTTTGAGCTTGTATTTCGATGTCGTTCTTCGTCCACGAACCTCCGGGTGCGGGCACTCAGATGAACATGTCCAGAATGAGCGCTGGGCGCCTGTCCAGTTGAGAATGCCTTGGATCCGACACGGTGAGGATCGTGGAAACGTGGTCTGAATGATGACATTCAGTGGATCGATCACCACTGGGTACCGTCTGCCATGGCATCACCACCCCCCTCCCTTCCCCCGGTGGGATCGACACTGTCCACAGAAGCCTCTCCCGATGCCTCTCCGTGGTCCTTCCGAGCGCTGACCTCAAAGATTCTACTCGCCGCGGAATTGCCCTCCCACAGCGCCTTTTGCTTGTCGTTCGGTTTGTACCGTTCTGCCTCATGCCACCCATCAGGGACGACATCGGTATAGATCTCTGTGATTCGGCGCAGAGACCTTCGAAGCTCATCTGGGCGAAGAGGATGAGTATCTTGGAAAACGCAGTCTCGCACCGGGTCATATATCAGACGTATCTGAAGCAGTCGCTTGAGTTCGGTATAGGATCTGCGGCACAAGCGGCGGTTGCCAAGCTATTGTTCCCGAGGATGTCAGCGCGCTTCTTACAACTTTGTCGCGAGTGGCTGAGGATGCGAGAGAAGGCGTATGCGAGATGTAAGCATTCCTCGTCTTACCTTATCATGCTGTAAGGTCCTGGCGAAATCAAGTTGTATCATGAGTGGTATCAGCTGCGACAAATAAGCTGGATCTTTGTCAAGCCAGACTCTAGGTATAAGCACAACCTTGTCGATGATGTATCTGCGTAAATGGGCCATGACATGAATTTCTCTCCAGTCCATCCTTTGCAAAGCAGAGATGACGCGGATAACGAAGTCAGCTTCGGCCTTCGGCGCATCGTGGCCTTGAAGGCCTGCCAGCATGTGCTCAATCTCCTAGTATCTGGGGTAGAAACCCGCAAGGCTCCAATCGAGTACCGCAACTAACTGTCCGTTTTTGACAAGAATGTTGTGTGTCGTCAAGTCCCTGCTTCTGGATTAGATTCTTGCTCCGCAGTCTGAAGTTGATACATTCAAGTCAGGAAACGGTTGCTAGGAAAAGAAGAAAAAAGAGCACTTACCCGTGTGTTGCCACGGCTGGCATCTCTCTCTAAGGCTCCAGGCTCCTCAGCATGGAGTCCACAAAGTAGTAGTTCCAATCACGCGGAGCCTGAGGTCTTTTGAAGAGGTCGCATATGTAACTACGAAATCTCTGCACAAGGTGCTCGTGGTCACGGAAGCTGGTATCGGCATCCCTCAGGACAAATTCATTGACCTGGTGCGTTCTTTTGCACTGCGACGGACTGGGACACGACATTTCTAAATGGTCGAGCAGTCCCCACCGCTCTTGCCTCGACATGTCGTGTCGTAAGTTCAACGTGAGATGGAACTCGTCCAGGAATTCCGGACTCGTCTTTTCTTTGGCGACTTGCAAGCTGGCCAGCTTTTGGATGAAATCCACGACTTGGCTGCTGATGCTTGTCTTCTCGGACTCACTCATGCCCGGCCATGCGCCACGCAGGTTCTCACCATCCATCGCCTTCATGCGGATGTATTGTTCGCCTGGATAAAACACCTCGTCGTCATGGCCGCAATCTGGTGCGATACCAAAACTGACAGGCTCCGGGACAGGTAGACCCTGCTCATGGAGTTCGACGAGGTTTTCGAACTCAGACCGCGAGACATGGTTCCCATACTTGATTACCTCGTATGTATACTCATCGAGCTGTGGCTTCCAGGTTCGAGGGTATCGAAAGACGGTCGCCTGATCATCTTCGTTGATGCAGGTGAACTTCGGCGAGTCTTGGATGTAGTGACGACACCACGGCTCTGTTCCATACTGATGGATCAAGTCAAGCTCCAGGTATGGCTCTGTTCTCATGACTCGGTAATTGAAAGAATCGAGGACTATGTTTTTGTGTTCGATACGACAAGCCGTACCAGCGATGGTATAGCGGAGTACTCGTCGTTGTATGCGCGGGAAGTGGTCTTGCCCAGAGTCGTAGCCTTCATCAGGATCAGGCCAGTCATCGCCTGCGTGGTCTGGGTCCCCCCCTGGTCCTTTGTGCACCGTGGTGATGCTCGAGGCTTGTTCTAGCTGATCCTCCGCATCGACTCCACCCGGACTGACCTGGTGTCGATCCGAGTCCGGCTGATTCGACTCCTCCACGCTTGGCTCTTCCCAGTTCTGCTGGTTTGTATCCGCTCCCCGCGTGTTCTCGTCGCCAAGGTTGTCTTCCACCTGACTTGACATGTCAATGTACTGCCTGTCTGAGATTGACAGCAAGAGTAGAGTCAGATGGGCTTGACGATCTGGTGGAAGGTCTTCTTTATCAGTCTCCCCCCCAGATATCGAGTCGTCGTTGTAGACGTTGAGACCCGGAGGCCTTGGGTGCAAGGGCCAGTGCGGAGCCACGCTGACGCGGTAGGGGCCCTGACCGTTAGTAGCCCCATTGCCAAAGTCACTGCTGGTGTCAGACATGTTGTATGTGGAGATCAGATGGGATGGTGACTGATGATACAGGACTGATGGTACAGGCCCTGGGTGTCGGACAGACAATGCTGCTGTGTTCATGAAAGGAGTGAATGAAAGATAGCGATATTCTGGGACGACCGGGTCAGTGCAGGTCTGGGAATAGTACGGAAGTATGGCAAAGAAGTTGATGTTGATGTTGATGTAGATGTAGATGTGCCGGTACGATCTGGAAACGGCGCCCATGTGGACTGACGTGGAGCGATGGTGGATGACAGTAACCAAAATGTCTATCTGGCGCCTTCCACTGGGCCTTCCACTGGACCTTCCACTGGACCTTCCACTGGACCTTGATTTCAACGTCACCAAACCAACCAGCACCGCCTCTCTATTAATTATCCCGCCTGGTACGTGGGCTGTGTAAATCAGGCCTACCTAGGTAGGTATATACTACTCGCCACCGCCATCTTGCCCGCTCCCTCTCTCAAACATCTCCATGAGAAACATGAAGTCCCTCTTGGACCGTGATGATGCAGCCAAAGAGTCTGACATCACCATCGCCATCGCCATCGCCATCGCCATCGCCATCGCCAGCACCGCAGCGCACAAGCAAGCGCACAAGCAAGCGCACAAGCAAGCAAGCCGGCGCGGCCAGCTGCATCCGCTAGCAGCACCCGTCCGCGCTGATCACCATGCCGATCTGGAATCCTGCACGCCCAATCGTCCCCGGCCTGACCGGCCAGCTGGATACAGACAGGCACGGGAGTCACGCTATCAGCTGCGTGCAGGAGTGACACAGCAGCAGCAGCAAAAAAACAACATGGGGCGACCCGAGATCCGGGAGCCGAGGATCCAAGCCAGCCAACCAAGGCCACCCAGTGACCTGTCACTTTTCTTTTGTTGTATAATTTGAAATGTAATGCATGCAAGATGGAGGGCGACTTGATGCTGTGCTCGGTGACGACCCAGACAAGGCAAAGAAAAAAAAGAAGAAAAGGAACGAGAAAGGCCCAAAGGAACAAAGCACAACACAGGATGCAAAACAATAAAAAAAAAAAAAAGACATGTCGTGGAGGGAAGCTGAAGAAGGTAGTAGGCGACCGGCGCTCTCCGGCAGCCGGAACCCGGCCGTTCTCATAGCGCGCGCATTTAACCATGGAGGTATCTACTGGCTGGCCCTCACCGGCCTGATTGGCCGGGGCGAGGCAGGTCGAGCCGATTGGGGTTGTGTGGGGAGATGTCATCGGGTGCGCGTTATCAAAAGCGGCCCGGAAATGCGGTATCGACGATGATACGCCGTCGTCAAGAGCTCGAATCAGTCAATGGGTGGCTTGACTGTCCTATGCGCTTGCATAACTTTGTCCTCGTGCCCATAAGAAACAGAAAACGCCGAGATCCCAGACCCAGACGACATCTCACGAGCATCCATCCACACATGCCTCACCACTGCCATTCAGCGCACCTCTCCATCGTTGACCCAGCTTGGCAGCCAAGATGGGCCCCCATACCAACAGCTTCCATATCCCTACCATCAACATCGCCCCTTATCTCCGGGATCCATCCTCGGACGCCGCAAGACGGGTTGTGCGAGATGTGCGGAACGCATGTATGAGCGTGGGCTTCTTCTCCCTCGTCGGCCATGGCATACCGAGAGATATCCAGGACCATGTTTTCGACGCTGCCAAAAAGCTGTTCGGCTTGCCCTTGGAAGAGAAGAAGGCTCTCCAACATCCTCTCCTGAAGAACAGGGGCTACGAGCTCATAGGGGCCCAGGCCTTACAGCAAGACACGCTGCCGGATCTGAAAGAGGTACGTCCCTCCATTGCTCCTCATCCAGCGTCCTGGGCCAGCAGTGGATGTCCAAAACTCTAGGCTGACTCTCCTCCTCCTCCAGGGCTTTTACATTGGCAAACACCTTCCCGCAGACTCGGAGAGAGCAAAGGCACACCCGCACTTACTAGGAGAGAATGTCTTCCCGTCCAGCATCTCCCCTTCGGATTTCCAAAGGCCGGCGGAGAGGTACTACTCCTTCGTGCTCGAGCTGTCCTTCAAAGTCATGGAAATCCTCGCCAAGGGCCTACCCTACGGCGATGGTATTTTCCGCGAGTTCGTGTCCAACGATCCCGTCTGCATCATGAGACTGCTCCACTACCCTCCCCAAGTCTCCTACGACCAGAGGCAGCTGGGCGCAGGCGCTCACACGGACTTTGGTACGCTTTCCTTTTTGGATCACCTCCTGGTCTCTTATCAACTACGAAAAAGAAAGGAAAAAACGACTCACATAGTTCCCAGGAGCCATCACCCTCCTCCTCCAAGACGCAACCGGCGGCCTAGAAGTCCTCGACGAGAGCACCGACACGTGGCACGCCGTGGCTCCCAACCCGGACGCCTACGTTGTCAACATCGGCGACATGCTCTCGCTGTGGACCAAGGGCATCTACAAGTCAGCCACGCACAGGGTCATCAACAAGAGCGGTGGGGACCGGTACTCGGTGCCCTTCTTCTTCGACGGCAACGCCGAGGCCAAGTTGAGCCCGTTCGATGGCAGTGAGCCGGTGGGGGGCAGAGTCATCACGGTGGAGGAGCATATGCTGGAGAGATTGGGAACAACGTATGCAAGGGCTGAGCAAGGTGGACAGGCTGTTTCTGCTTCTGCTTGAGAGATGTTCTTGAACCACCTTAATTTTTTAATTTTTTTGGTTTTCTTGGTAATTCTTTTTAGGGACAGAGGAGAGAAGTGGTGGAACATGTCGAATTTGTGTACAGCAACGAAGGCTTCCGAATGTGGAGGGGTGACCATTTCCCCAAGCGTGGCATATACCAGACTGGCTTTCAGATCACCCTCTCTAGTGTCAGAGTACCAAACAGATTTTCGTCAACCCACCCTTCGTCTCGCCACATTCGTGATCCCTTCAATGTCCTCTTCCTCCTCCTCTTCTTCCACCC
>MUZH01003785.1:0-23693 GCA_003012965.1 Juglanconis oblonga
GGAGGGTGAAGGAGAGGAGAATCGAGTCAAGTCTACGTGGGAGGGCCCCAAAGAAAAAGCAGCCTCGGACAGACTTGGAAAGACTTGGAAAGAAGTCGGCAAGTCCCCGCTGCAATCATGATGGCGACAGGGCCTTCGCTTGGTGAGAAGGAGGAGAAGGCGAAAAGGGGCGACGGCGAATTGCCGGCAAATCACGAGCAGTGTCCACCGTCGACCGTCGACTGTTCCATTCACGACGGCAGAAGCCATGGCCCTGAAGGCTCAAGGACCCCCGTAATTTGCCTCTGCAGCGTCACGAGCCGTTGATATCAACGTTGGCGTATCAGCGTGTCGTCTCGAAATTTGACAGAGACGCGAGGCCCCTCCTGTCCTACCTCTTTGGGAATCGCCCCCCCCCACAATCAAGGGGCAGCCGCTGCAGGAACCGTTTCTGATCCCTGCCCCCTGCCCCCGCGGCTCTGACGGATGCCAAGCCCACCAGGTTAGGCTGGGCGGGTGGGCCCGGGGCTTAAGGTTGGAGGCCGTATCCCGGTCAGCCCGATCCAGCATCACTTTTCGGGAAAACACCACATGTTTGCTGTGATTGTGCATATTTCCAGCTTGATCAAACACACGAGAATCCATCCCTGGCATCCCCCCACGTCTCCGTACCGCCTCTGCATCCGCCTCTGCATACGCCTCTGCACACGCCTCTGCACACGCCTCTGCATACAGGCAGCGGGCGCAAGATATACATGGTGGGTAGGTGGGCTCCTGTTACCAACCTTCCCGTGGGAATGGGATAGGATATAAAGTATTGCTACAAGACCAGCCGCGGTGGAACAGACTCGCTGCCGTCCCGAGACACCTTACTTCTGCCCTGTGCTGCCGATCGAGGCCGTGCCTCGTTGAAGAACGGATCCTCTCCCCGGCCAGACAAAAGTCGCCCTCTGGCGGCTGGACATCCCTTATGGACGGTGGCTAACCCGCTAACCCGCCACCAGCCCGAGACTCTTGGTGTCCGATTGTCAAAGACTCGTCCGATGCGAGTGCCCGCTGATGATCATGACATGGCACGAGATATGGCATGGCTGGCGATGGTCTCGGAGTCGCCCCGGATGCCTGCAGAGGGACATAGGGGACACGGGGGACACGGGGGACACGGGGGCCACAGCAGCCCCAGCGATGCCGTGCGTCCTGAGGCCTTGCTTACACGTTTACACGTTTTCTGGCCACGCTCCCACGAAGTCCCATGGACCGGTCCGCAGGTGGATGGCCCCAGGTGGATGGCCCCAGGTGGCCAGGACTAGGTGATGACTGTGCGACGGCAGGTTTATTGCTGAGGGAATCTTGCAATGTATGAAGTCATACCGAGCATCGTAGACAGCCGGATGGTCGACGCCACACCCCATGCCTGGCATCTCGACCATTGCACCCTTGCCTCCTTCCATCGTCGTCTCTACCGCGTTGCCGCCCTTGCTGCTCTGCTTCGCAAGACTGGGCAGCCAGCCACCTTGATGCATGTTTCGGGGCTTGCCACCCGGCCACGAGCTGCGAGCTTCGGCCCTTCCGCCTGCTTGGCCTCGGGTCCGAAGCCTGCCACCGACCCGTCCCAGAGCCTAGAGCCTCTCTTCCGATCCCACTGTCACTGTATGCCTGTATGCCTGTATGCCTGTATGCCTGTATGCCTGTATGCCTGTATGCCCATCCTTCCACGTAGATGTGAGGCTGCAGCATGCCTAAGATTGGCATTCACAGCGCCGGCCAGAAGGTGCAAGCTCTGATGGTGACACACTCACTGTATGGGCAGCTTCGTCCAAGGGCCCTCGACTATAAAGCATCCCGCTTCCGCTCCGGCAATTATCCAGTCTGTCGTCGGTATCGTCGGTATCCTCGCTATCCTCACCATACACCATACGCCATACACCATACACCATAGATTCGTCTGAACCCTCGGGTGATCTTCTCTCGGGCGTCTCTCGACATTCTTATCCTTGCAGCAAGCAGCAGCTCTGCTAGTCATAGTCCTGATTCTCACCCTCCAACCACCATCGCCTACCTAATACGTACCCATCACCTGAGATGCGCTTCCTCTGCCTCGCCCTCTGCGTCGCCTCCGCCCTCTGCGCGTCTCTGGACCGTCGGGGCGGATCGCTCTCCTGCAGTCCCCTCGAGCTCAGCCCCAGCACCGTCTCCGCCCTCGTCAACGACTACGCCCAGCTGATCGGCAACTACACGGACACGCTCGGCCAGCGCTTCCTCGCCGACGGCTTCACCGACTCCTCGGACAGCATCAACGCGCTCGCCGGCATCCCGCTCGGCTCCGTCACCTTCGCGTCCAAGGAGGCCTTCCTGGCCAGCCAGGCCACCCAGGCCAAGATCCCGCTCGTGGTCGCCTCCACCAACGCCGTCACCTGTGACACCGTGGTCATCCGGTGGACCCAGACGTTTGGCGCCGAGGAGCTGCCCGCCGCCGGGATCAGCATCTTGTCGTTTGTGTGTGAGGGCGGAGATTGGAAGCTGAAGACGCTGTATACCGAGTTCAACAGCTTGGTCTATTTCCAGGATATTGGGGGTACCTGTTCCAAGTCCTAATCCCTCGGCGTGCTTGGTCTTGCCGGGGGGGGGGTAGTCTGGGGAGAAACGGCGTTGAGATCCATGTCTTCCATGGTGTCGTTGGTCTCTTGTCATCAAAGGCCTCCCTCGAGGCTTATGAGACGACAAGGCAGGTGATGACCGGATGGTAGTGTGTAATAATAGCTGGAGAGAAAGATCTCCATACCTAAACCTTATCCGTGCTCTGGACAGCCAGCCAATACACACTACTATGTACATGCCCATCTTCTCACAACCTTGGCTGATTCGAGACAGCAACCGCCTGCAACGGGGCGTACCAAAGTACCTATACACTAGATGCAGCCTAGGAACCGGTCCGTGCATGCATGCGAGGTCGAATCTGGCGGTACCATCGGGGAAGCTTTCTCTTTCCGGCGAGATCACCGGCCTGCGCATTGACGTGGAGCCTGCTCCTGAGACCCACTGCTAAACCGTCTCCACCACCACCACCGCCGCCGTCCATTGCACGTGGCATGTCCGACTCCCCTCGGAAAGAGAGCAGATATCTTGGACGGTCACCTGTTCCTATTTTCATCAATCCTACTCAGACCACATCTTTGCTGGTTGAAGTCCCTCAGAGTCTTGGCCTCCTATCATCCCTATCATCCTAATCATCCCCCCCTTCCATACCCCTTTAGAACCTGTTCTCTTACGATCATAATGGTAGGATCCTGAATCTTCGTTTGTCACTCACTCACTACTCACTGCCTCTTAACACTCTCGACGTTGATTCTATCAATATATCGTGTGGCTGCTGACACACCTGTTCGCCCGCAACAGGCTACGACCAAGAGTCTGAGTGCTGAGGAGATTGCCATCTTCCGAGATTGCTTCAATGAATACGTGAGTTTCTGGGTGGTCCCTGGCACCGTGCGTCCTGATCCATTCCGGAGGCTAAGCACAGACGCGCAGGATCAAGATCGCGGTGGCAACATATCCACCGAGGAGTTTGGGCGCGTGATGCGCAAGACCACCCCGAACATCTCGGACGCGGAGGTCGCCAAGATCATCAGCGAGGTGGATCTGGATGGTGATGGGACCATCAACTTCGACGGTAGGCAAAACACCACTCTTTATTTTTTTATTTTTTTTTTTTTTTTTTGGAGGGGAGGGACAGCCAGCCAACATCCCACGACCATTGCAAGGCTGAGTCTGCCACTTATTAAAAAAGGGAAAATTCGCTAACGCATCTTGTTGCGGCGTGGGAACAGAGTTCATCACCATGATGACCGGACAGCCATACAAGTCTCCGGAGCAGCCGTCTGCGGCGGCAGCGGAGAGCAAGTCCGACGAGGGTACGCCAAGCACAGGTATCGTGAGCGGCGCGGGCGCACTCCGGGGCGTCAGCACCATGTCGGCCAAGCTGCAGCGTCAACGGCTTGCTAACCAAGTGTACAAGGACGCGTGGCTGGCAACTGAGCCGACCCTGAAGGGATCAATCACGCCCGCTGAGCTGTTGGACAAAGTCGCCACCGCCGTGCCCGGGCTCCTCATCACCGAGGCAGACGTGGAGGAGATGGTTGATCCCGAGGATGCGAGCCGGGGGATTACTTGTGAGTTGCGAACATATGTTTAGATGTGTTTGAGAAGGTTGGTCGAGTGAGCGTGCTTTGCTGATCAAAGGTGTGTGTAGATGAGCGGTTTGTCGAGTTTGCGAAGAGGCAGGAGGTCGACGATATTGTCAGTGGTTATGGAGCATAGGTGTACCTAGGTATGGCGTCCAGATTGACGTAGGTAGGTATCCAGAAGAACTTGATATCTGTTGGTCACCTTCCATGGACTCAGGGGAGGAGTCACTGCTTCACCCTTCCAGACAGTATCGCACACCTGTGAACGGATATCGGCCAAGGTGAAAGCGCCTGAAGGACAAATCCCACGCTGCATAATTCATCATCACCCCCACTCGCAGCCCAAGACTCATTGTTATCTTGCCCGGGTTGGGATCGTTCGTCCCACTTTTGAGGGAGGGATACTCAAGCGGGGAGAGAATCGGCTTCTAGCACGTCCATTTTACTTTGTGTGATTGTCGTATGAGGATTCAGGCATTTCTCATGGGATCCTCGGCTGCCTCGCCTGGGAGTTTAAGGTTGCTCTGGGATTCCTCAGATCCAGATTGGTTGCGATAAGTACCTAGCACCCACTTATCTTCCTTTCCGCATAGGGTTTGCAGTCTTGGAGCTTTTGATGATGTATTGATATTCTTATTCAAAAAACCCAAACCTAACTAGCTCAACGCTCCCTGGCAACTCCGGGTATCAACACATTAGCAACCCAGACGCCAAACGCTCCAAAGTCCTCCACAGTATTGTAAGCGAGGGGGAAGGAAAAAAGAAGAAAAAAAAGAATTTAGGCCACAGTCTGTGTCATGTCAACGAGAATCTTGACATGATTATCCTTGTCCTCGATCAGAGTCTTGAACCCTTCGTCCGCAACCTTATCCATTGCGACCTTCTTGGTGATCATGCCCTCTGGCTTCATTTTCCCTGACGCGATAGCCTCAATGACTGCCTCGAAATCTCCTAGGTCATAAGTGGCAACTTTGATCATGGTATCAGTATATGTTATCGTTTGTTCATTTTTTATTTATCATCATCAACGCGAGACAGGGATGAGAATCTTGACACTTACCTCCCATATAGGCTCGCTCTCGGAAAACAAGGTCGTTCATGTTGAGCGTGGCCCGATTCTCCCAGACGGCGACGTTGACGAGCGTGCCCCGGGCCTTGATGGCCTTGAAGGCAGAATCGACGGCGATCTGAACGCCGGCGCAGTCAAACCCAACGTCAGCGCCCACGCCCCCGGTCAGCTTCTCGACTTCGGCCACGACATCGACGGCGGTCGGATCCAGGACGTGGTGCGCGCCGAACTGGGTGGCGAACTCGCGCCGGCGCTTGGCCACCTCGGAGACGATGATGTTGTTGCAGCCGCGGCTGACCAGCGCCTGTATGGCGGCCAGGCCGATCGGCCCGCCGCCCAGCACCAGGGCCGAGTCGCCGGCCTTGTAGGGGGAGATGGCCACGGCGTGCCAGCCGACGGCCAGGGGCTCGACCAGCGCGCCCACCTCGAGCGAGACGTTGTCGGGCAGCGGCTTGACCGCGGTGGCGGGCGCGGTGGTGGTCTCGGACATGCCGCCGCCCCACCCGGACAGGCCCAGGAAGCCGTTGCCGTCGCAGCAGTTGACCAGCCCTCGCTTGCAGGACCGGCAGTCGGCGTCCCAGATCGTCGGCTGGATGCACACCTTGTCGCCCGGCTTCACGTGGGTCACGCCCTCGCCGACCTCCAGCACGACGCCGGAGAACTCGTGGCCGATGGTGAGCGGGAGGGTCTCGCCCGTGAGAGGGTGGGGGTGGCCAGGGGAGGGAATCAGGTTCGCGCCGCCCAGGAACTCGTGGAGATCGGTGCCGCAGATGCCGCAGAATTTGGGCGCGATCTTGACCCAGCCGGGCTTCACCTCGGTTGGGACAGGGACCTTGTCCAGGCGGACGTCTCGTTGGCCGTAGAAACGCACGGCGTTCATGGTTGCTGGCCCGTTGGTAGACATGGTTTTTGGTGGGTTTTTTTTTTGGTCGTCAGTCTGTCGGCCCTCGGTAGATTTGTCGAGTGAGACTTATTTGGATATATGTCACCAGGGACTTTTTGGATCTTAGTGTGGGCATGTATGTCTGAGAAGAAGAAGAGAGAGGGGGAGAGACACGAACTGAGAAGCAACAAGCCCTTTTATAGGTAGGTATCTATGGAATAATGTATTCTAGGAGGGGAACGGTCACGGAAGTATCGTGTTGTCCGCGAGTTCTGTCTGGTGATGGCTTTTCTATACCTTACCCGTGTAGGATTAGTAGGAGGATCCTATGGGGTGACACAATCACTGCCCTCCCATCATGCATGAGTGGCTCGACGGGAAATCTTTTACAATCGGTGGAGGAGGAGGAGGAGGAGGAGGAGAAGAGGACCTGTCATTCTCTGCTTGCCTCGTCAGGCATTGGTAGAAGACTCGGAGGGACTCGGAGGGGGCTTGTTAGGCCTGTCCAACCGACTACTGCAAGGCAATGGTCGACAAGAGGGATCTATGACCATCTATCTGCACCCCGCATCTCAAGCGTGGTTGTTGATAGGATTGCACGGATAAGCTTGGCGATCCACGGCTTGAGGAGACACATCTAAACCCAATGATCCAGGTGGCTTTCTCCTGTCCCGTGACGGGTTTCCCGTAACGGCTTGCCGAGATCCGGGGATGCGAACCCATCGGAACACCGTCCTTGTGTGAATCTGGGACAGGACAACGGGCTGATGAAGAAACGAGCCGAACACGCTCTGGGAACAAGTTGATGTCTCTTTTGCCCTTGACGCATCCAGGGAGTCGAGCGGAGCATGTGTCGAGCAGGCGGATGGGTTACATCCGATCACGGGTATTTTTGCCGGACTCGAATATCAGAAGGGCAGAAGGGCAAAAGGGCAAAAGGGCAGAAGGCTGCCGAGCACGGTCAATGGATCTTTTCTGCCTGCCTACATTCTTCGAGGAGGTCCTCGAGGAGGTCTTCGAGGAGGCTTACATGCCAGTCTGTACAGTCGCTGGTGGGAGCGTCGATGAGCTTGTTCGATTCGAGGAAAAATTGGCCGGAGAAATCATGTCAAGACGGCCCACATTTCCAAGTTCATGACCAGACCGGCCAGAACTGTCGATCCGCGCGAGTCGCCCCACACATGCATTCTGGAGTAATCCACGCAGGCCACGCAGGCCACGCAGGCCACGATGGCCAACGTCCTCGTCCACTCACCTTCGTGTCCAGACACTCGGTTCCGCCGTCGGCTAGGCCCGTCGATGATCAGGGGCGGGCTGTCACCATACGCGCATACTGTTCGCATCTCTAGCTTGAGGTTACTATGGTACATGTGCAGCTGCATAGCAACGTCGCATACTACGAGCAAAAGGATGCACACTCTCTGGTGCCAAGGACAGGAACGCTTCAAAACAGGTAGGATGTAGGTTTCGGTGTCTTCATTGCGGAACGGCCACCAGCTCATCTGCGCTATACATCGACCTCTTCCCGTTCCCGCAAAGTGCCCACGTCTTTGTAGCCCGGTATGTATGTATATCGGAGGGTCCTCTGCAGCAAGCTCGCCGTGCTTGTGCTCACGAGCATGAGGACTCCAGCGAGCTGCAACATTCCGCAAACGCTGAGAACAACCCAGGACACGTCGAATGCTTACAAGACGTTAGCCGTCGGCCCAGCCGGAGAAGGGGGGGAGGGGGGTTGACGGACCCGACGGGTTTGAACAGACCCCTTACGGCCAAAAAAAATACAAGGAGCTAACGGCTCAGACGGCCGCAATTTGTAGATGCTCATATGAGAGCAATTTAGCCGCCCGGGCTGGACAGCCTAGAATACACACACAAGAAGTCAAGAAGTTGCCGTCGTTCCTGGAAGAGGCTGCTTGTTCAACTGACCTGCTCCCTCCCGTGCGACAAGCACCGTGAAAGGCGCCTGCTCTGGTCCGGAGGCTTGCGAAAGTAACCCTAGCATGGAGGGATACTTAAGCTTAATTATTAGGACCCTGATGATCTGGTCTTAAAATAACATCCTGGGTGCCACGCAAGCACTGCTCCGCGTCTAGACCACCACTTCCAGTCCCTCTCCATCGTGCCTTGACGCCACGATTATTTCATACCATACTTTGCGGGATTGCGAGTCTCGGTCGTGGATCCAGCCGTCACAGCCTTTGGCACAGCCAGACTAGAAGACTCTAACGAACTTCAATATTCCCAGAGGCAGCTGAGTGACCCCATCCTCAACTCCCATTGGACATATGGGAGGTCTGGGCGCCAATTGTCACGAATCGCCTCAGTTGTGGCCTCTTGTCACCACAAACTTCTGGTACGTAGTATTCCTGGGCAAGCGCACTTCAAGAAATGCGAAGAATAACGCCGTTCTAGACTAGAAGATGCTCATGCGTGGGCCACGTTCTGGGGGGCATACGACGCTGACCTCGGGAGGCTTTTCCCATAAGTTTTTCAAGGGCACGACCTAATATCGCTTCATTTATGTTGCTTTCAACCGCAAATTTGCAGCGTGAGCTCCTCAACGACTCTAGACCACACCAGGTCCCACCATCACCAATGAGCACTCCGGCTCGATATGAAGTTACTTCGTGCCAGCCTCTCCGAAGCACTGCTTCGCCTCGACCGGAAAAGCTGGACGCAGGCGCGGACACAATCTACAAATCATCACAGCCCAGGTTGCCTCGTGTCTTCGTCTTGGCATCTTTACCTCACGGAGCCTTCTTTCCATGGACCATTGGAAGCGACTGCTGGGGGCGGTCCAAAAACCCCCCCCCCCCAAAAAAAAAACCCCATCATGAGCAGACCTTGTGATCCGGTCACGGTGATACCTACGCGATCTTAGAGCCTGGGACGCCCGCGGCCCGGAACATCACCATTCTCAGATCAGTAGCACCATTGATGACTTTGTATAAATGCATCTCAACTCCCACCCTCACTGGAACCCCTTTCCTCACCCCAATACTCAGCTGTCCCTTCTTGTCGGGCCGGCCTACCTACACTGTTGTTGTCTACCCTCCTACGAATCGTGATAAGCTTGCCCTCGTTCCCCAACAAACCTGACAGGATGAAGTCCCTCGCTACACTCCTCTTCCTCCCCACGATGGGCACGGCGACCGTTCTGCCCTTCTCTGGTGGGAGCGACGGTCCGGACCCCGCCGACATCACCATCTCGGCGACGTCCTTCTCCGGCAATGGCTGCCCGCAGGGCACCGTCTCCACCTCCTTCAGCTCGGACAAGACGGTCGTGACCTTTGGGTTCGATGAGTTCCAGACGTACATCGGCCCTGGGACCACCGTGTCCGACCACAGCAAGAACTGCCAGCTCCACCTCACCCTGGAATACCCCGGAGGCTTTCAGTACTCCGTCCTGGACAGCACCTACCATGGCTATGCGCAGATGGACGCCGGGGTGACGGGGACGTTCTACAGCACCTACTATTTCTCCCAGGACGCCTCTGCCACCACCACCACGCAGACATCGCTTACTGGGGGCGGAATCTGGGCCGATGGCCAGGTTTACACCAAGGAGGTATTAGATCCACCGCGCACAAAAATGCCCCTTTTGAAACAGAAAAAAAAAAAAAAAAGAGAAAGACAAAAGAACACACACACACACACAAAAAAAAACACACAAAATTGTATCTATCGAGGTAGCATGAGACGTGCATCCCAAGTTGACATCAAGCCAGGACGACGTCCCCACCGCGAGCGTCATCTACTCGCCCTGCGGCGCCGAGGGTATCCTGAACATCAACAACCGCATCGCGCTGACCAGCTCCAACGCCTCGGCCTCGGGCCAAGTGACGGACGACGATGCGACGGTCGCCTTCACGCAGCAGATCCATCTGGCGTGGCAGGCGTGCACGCCCACGACGAACAAGAAGGGCTCCAAACACTGACCTGTCGTCTCCTGACAAACACCTGCCTAACCTTACCTACCTACCTACCCACCTGGTCAGCAGCGTGTCTTCTGTAACTGGCTAGGTAGGTTTGGCCGGCGGGCTTTCCTGACTCAGGGCGGTTGACAGGTATCGATGTCTTTTTTCTTTCTGCTGTCGCTTTATGGATGCTGCCCTCTTTTTTTGGGGGGGGGGGGATGGTTCAGTCAGAGAAGAAAGGTCTGGGATTTCTCGTGTGTGTATAGCAACGCTATGTCTTCCACGCTCGGTCTTCACTGCTTAAATCAAGTCAATCAAGCCTTGCTCATACATACATATATATATAAAGACCCGCAACCGTCAGGATCATAGTGAAACACAACAGACCACGAGTTGGGTGAGGTCTGAGCACCGTTCCTCTATTGTCTGAGGGGTCAATAAGGAGGTCGTTGATAAACAACCATGAGTCGTCCCATGGCTGGCTCAGAGGGGCCAAATTTAGTCTGAATATCTTCTCCAAAAGGGCAGATACGAGATGTCCCGCTGAAGCTTCGAAATTTGCATCTCCAGCACTCCACTTGCAAACCATCATATATCCGCATCACACCGTAGTGAAACTGGCGACTGGTGGTTGGATGTCAAAATTGTTGCACACATCATGATGCACAAGACGGGCCCCACGTCCATCTCAGCAACTGGGTACCTTAAGCATCCGCTACTGCTCTGCCATTCCTAGTCGCCAGGATCATGGCCACAGGCCACTCCACCGTGACCTCACCCCCCGGCGCACCGCTCACCACCTCCTCCAACAGCCGCCACTCCTCCGTCTCCCACGTCTTCTGCCCAAACCCCATCTGACAGCTCGCCAGAAAACCCCTCAACCACTCCACGCCCGCCTCCCGCCGCCAGCTCCGATCCCTCACGACCACCCGCACGTCCTCGCGACCCACCCGCGTCGCCGCCGGCACCCAGCACGCATCCTCGTCGACAAAGTACAGCGGCCGCGCGTCGCCCTCGTCCGCGTTGACGAGCACCCGCGTCGCGCCCGGCTCGAACAGCTCCGTGGGCAGCGGGACCGAGTCCAGCCCGGCCATGGCGGCCGCGAGGCCTCGGACCGCCGCAGGGAACAGACCCTCGCGGATGAGGCGCAGCGACTCCTTGCTCGCCGCTGCGTACCAGAGGCGCTCGAGGCGAGGCCGTCCCGGGAAGCGCAGGCGGAAGCCGTAGGTCGCGGCCGCGAGGGTGCCGCCTGGCTTGAGCATGGTCGCGATGGAGCGGATGGCCGCGGGCGCGTCGAAGTAGTGGAAGGCCATGCCCACCGAGATGAAGTCGACCGAGGCGGACGGTATCGAGGCGTGGACGTCCTCGGCGGGTGACTGGATGAACGTGAATTTGGTCGTGTCGGGTGAGGCGAGGTTCTCTTTGGCCGAGCGGATGTTGGCCTGGCCTGCGTCGCTCACGATGATGCGGTCGAAGTGCGGGCTGAGGCGTCTGGCCAGTGTCCCTGGGCCTGAGGTCCTCTGTTAGCATGGGGTAAAACAGAGAGAGCGAGAGAGGGGGGGGGGAGCACGGGGGAAAGGTGCTTACCGGCGCCAATGTCGTGAACGCACTGGAACTTGCCGCCATGCCGCTGATGATAACTCAACCACATCTTAAGCATTGAGTCAGGGTATCGAGGGCGGTAGCGGTGGTATTCCTCCCAGTCCAGGTTCTTGAAAGCGAAAGGGTATTTCACCTCTCTCCCGCCGTCTCGGGACTCGGATGCCTCGTGGGCGTCCTCGAGGGCGGTCCGAGCTGGGGTTGGGTCATGGTTTCTCATGGCTGCGGTGGGTTTGAGGTATGGGTATATGCTTTAGGTGAAAAAGGTGTTCGCTTTGATTCAAGGGTTGCTTCGATGAGTTTGTGAGTGATGAGGTGGCTTCTGTCTCAGTTTGTCGTTTGGGTATATTGAGATGTTGTTCGGTAAAGAGGCTGATGTGGCAAGGTAGGACCGATGGTCATATAGGCCAGCAGAAACTGCAAAATTGTGAGCTGCAATAGACGAGGTGAATGAGAAGGGGCGTGATTCACCTGGGTGCGTAATTCAAGTAGAGATCCTGACCCACGCAGCCGATTTACCGTTGCAAGGAATGATGAAGTGACACTTCACCAATGACCACTAGAATCTTACCTCTCAATATCGACATCAAGCCAGGAGCCAGCCGCAAAGCCCGTCATCGCCAACCAAGCCGTTGGCCCGCTTGTACGAGTCGCCCATGGAAGCCCTTGGACCTCGTCCCAGAGACAAAGAGAACAACCCGACAAACTTCGGCACCGCATATCGTCTAGCTGTACCCGCATTGATTGGGTCCCCGAGCGGGCGTCTGCGTCTGCGCCGTGGCCAGCGGAAGAGCCCCGTCAATGCGGAAGGCCATCGCAGCACATCAACAGCGTTGGAGGCACCGCAGCGGGAACTTGCAGGATCGAACGTGACCTGGCGAAGCTGCACCAGGACCCCTTGAGCCCGGGCCCAACGCGCCAGCGGTAGGACAGCAGGCGCACCTATCGAGATCCGCCGCTGATGGATGCTTCCCGTTTGGGATGCATGAGATAGCGTCGTCGGGGGGTTGCTGGTGGGAGTTCGGTGACTTCCGTCCTGGACTTGGACTAGTTCCTGATGTCTCCGGGACGAGGGAGCTTGGGTGGCATGCCTCGGGCCAGAAGGGGACGCTCGCACGACCTCCCTCCCACCAGACACGCTGCGGCGATGCAGGTTGGGACGCCCGTGTCCAACACGATTCGCACACCCATGCTGTGCGTAGCACTTGGGTCCGCAGGGGCAGAAGCTCGTCCGCGCTGGTATCCGCTATCAAAAAGACGGCGTGTAACCGTAACACAGCCGTATCACCCACGCAAAGAGCGTGAGGGCCCGATCTGCCTTCTCGCTAATCTGGCCATCGTCCCGGCTTTCTGGGAATCACGCACGTCTCGCCTGCTGGTGGATGATCACCCACACCCACCATCACCCACGTCGCCCCTGGCGCCCGCATGCCTGTATTTGGACCTAACGGACGGGTCCGGGCCTGCACTCTGGCGTGCGGCTTATCGAGCGCTGACAGATGCCGTCACTCTGGGTCCAACGTCTTGGTTCTTCAGCACAAAGTTCGACGAGATTCGAAAAGTGACACGTCACATTGTGTCACATCGAGGATGCTGTTCAACATCAGCAGTCGCATTCTTCTATTCCGCCAAGTAAACCTGGAAAGATGTCATGTACGAGGGGGGGTATCCTAGGGGAATTCCAAAATCGCGGAACAATTCCGTCTGTTCTCCTATTTGTGCATCATCCGCCCAGGCCCGATCCAATATCTCCGAGATATGCCACCCAAATGCTGTGCAGGACTCCATTTCCCGTCGACGTTATGAAATATTCAGCTCGGCATCAGACAGTCTCGATATATCTCTTCATTTCCCTGTAGACACGTGTCGTTAGCAAAATAAGGACGTCGGAATACGGGTGCTGGCGAAGGCCAAAGTGCAGTGTGGATGAAGAGAGCGGCTTACCAGTCCGTAACCGCCTCATCCCACTGGCGGATCTCGTGATCCCTGGTTCCTGCAAAGTGGTCGACGAAGCCGTCCCCAAAGATCTCTCTCGCGATGCTTTCCTTCCGGGTAAAGCGGTCGACAGCCTCTCTCAGGCTCTTTGCCAGCCTTTGGCCCTGGTCTGATTCACCGCCGACGTCATCACCCTTGCCCAAGGGCGGACAGGGTATATCCAGCTTCTTCTCGATTCCCCTAATACCGCATGCCAGGATAGCAGAGTAGACGAAGTAGGGGTTGGCATCCGCACCAGGAACACGCACCTCGAAGCGGGTAGCGCCCGGCTTGGAGGTGGGCGGAGCAATGATACGGATAGAGGCAGCCCTATGCTCCAGTCCCCAGGAGACGGTGACGGGAGCCCAGAAATTCTCGACGAGGCGCTTGTAGCTATTGATGGTGGGGGCGAACATGGGCATGATGTCGGGAAGGCCCTCGAGAAGACCAGCGAGGAAGTGTCGACCAACATCCGACAGGTGGGTAATGTCGGACCATGGCGCAGATGAGTCAGGGGTGTCGCGGAACAGGAGGTTCTTGCCGGCCTTATCGACTAGAGAGACGTGCATGTGGCCTGAGTTGCCGGGCAAGCCCTGCTTTGGCTTTGCCATGAAGCAGGGAGTGATGGCGTACTTTGTGGCGACAGACTTGACGACATACTTGAAGAGGCTGGCGCGGTCAGCCATGCCGCGGATCTCGCCAAACTCCAGCGCGGCCTCGTAGACACCAGGACCACTTTCAGTATGCCAGCCCTCGATGTTGCAACGGAATGCCTCGCAAGTGTTGAAGATGTCGTAGTAGTAGTCCTTGTTGTGGACGGGTCTGCTCAAACTGTAGCCGAACATGCCCTCGGTCAAGGGGGGAAGGGAGTGGGGTGGGTGGTCCTTGAGGTAGGGGGCGGCAGAAGAGCTGCCATCGGGGGTCTTGAACTGGTAAAACTCGTACTCGGCTAGAAAGAAGCAAGATATCGTCAGGATCTGCGAGTGTGAAGGGGTCTGAAGCATCTTGTCGTGAACGCACCTCCTGCCATAGCACCCCATCCGTTGGCGGCCAGCTTGTCGATCTGTCTTTTGAGCAGCTGGCGGGGACATACGCTCAGAGGCTCGTTGGTGTCAGGGTCGAAGAAGCTGACGAGGAAGAAAGGCGTGTTATCCTCCCAAGGTATCCTGCGAAAGGACTCTAGATCGGGGATTGCAATGAGGTCCCTGTAGCCATTCTCCTTGTTGCTGACGCCGAGCTCTTTGAAGTATGTCTGGTCGTGCATGTCCCAGCCAAAGATGACGGAGCAGAAGCCGAAGCCAGCCTGGGCTATGGAGAGGAACTTCTTCTTGGAGATCAGCTTGCCGCGTAGGATGCCATCGACGTCGACGCCGGCCAGCTTAACGCTGTTGTCGTCGGCTAGGATGGAGGGCAGGGAGTCGAGGGTGATGTCCTGGCCATCAGGAGTGGGCTTTGAACCAGCCATTGTGTCAGTGACAGTGGGAGTGACAGTGGGGGTGAAAGTTGTGCGGTGCGAAAGTTGTGCGGTGCGATCCGGAGTCGAGGTAGAGGTGATCGTGATGTTGATAGTATAGCGTCGTCAACCGTCTTGTATCTTGTCTGGTGAACGTTCAGAGTAGCTTCCGGTCTACCAAACAGAATTACGTAGGAGAAGACGGGCCAGGGACTGTAGAAGGGGATCGTAGGAGGTGTGTGAGGCCGTCACAATAACCCCCGGACTCGGATCGTGCATAGTTGCCAGAAAGGGGCAAAGATAAGAAGCCCTTCCGCGGGTTTGCCCTCGGCGCCGCGAGTGGAACCAGTGAGGTCATCCCTTCCTGCCCAGGGCGAGCAGCGGAACGCGGGGTCGCTCCGAGGACACAGGGCAAGGACCAGCTTGGATGAGAAAAGCAGCAGAAGCTACCCCTCCTTCTCCACACTGCCCCTCCATGCTCCGTCCTGTTATAATCTGGTACTATAGTAAATGGTTGTGGGAGAGGAAAATCTCGACTTTCTGGCCAATTTCCCCCCCTCTCCTCTCGTTTCGCCCCACGAATTCATGCCCTCTCTTCAATTCCAGCTATACTATACAGCTATGCTGTGGTGCTGAGCAACTTCGAGCACATTGTCTCTGTCCTCGACCCAGTTATAGCATCCATTATGACCCGGGATGTCGTCCCCCATTTCCAAGTTCCAAGTTTCAACTGCCAACCGTCTACTATGGTACATGCGATGATTGAGTCAAGTTCGTATGCGTCCCAGATAGTGATTTTATTTTCATACAAAGGGTATGCAGGGACCTCTTCACTCAGCACTGATAAGAAGACTATACCTGCATGGACAGTGAAGGCCAGAGCATGGCGGTGAGTATCCGACGTATCCGACTAGCAGCGACTGTGCTAAATTTGTGACTCGTGGTTTTATTATATATATTAATCCCGATAGACGACGGGCCGGTTGACCTGTCATCGGTGCCAAAGGTATTCTTGTAACGAGTGTTACTAAGGGAGTCGTCTCGGCGCCGATATTCGGAAGGAAATTCCACACAGCATCCATGAGGTAAGCAAGAAAAGCACACGATACACTCGACCTCATCGTTTCGGAACTCGCCCGTCTCGAATGACCTGACTAGATTCCATCTCTTGACATTCGTCCTCATAATACTGCTCTCCTACTTCTGATACCCTTCATTTTTCTCGTGGCTGCCCAAGAACTCTGTGTGTTGTCGAACTTGGCACCGTGACCCTCCATACTCTCCGTCGTCTCTTATCAGCTATCACCAAACACACACACACACTTCGTGCCTCTCACTGCACCACAACAGGAGGAACCTCACACACACACAACATCACCCAAACGTTCACACAACCCACAACACATAGCTACAATGGTCTCGGGAGGTCGTCTGGCTGGCAAGAATGCCATCGTCACCGGTGCTGCCGGGTGAGTTGCCCCCCACCACGCCCGGCCCTCAGCCCGTCAACCAGGAACCGCCAACTAACTCTTCCCCCCCAACAACCAGTGGCATCGGTCTCGAGACCTCCATCCTCTTTGCCAAGGAGGGCGCCAACGTCCTCATGGCCGACATCTCCGCCCCGGCCCTCGAGAAGGCCAAGGCCAAGGTCATCCAGCTTGTCCCCTCCGCCAAGGTCTCCTCCACCCTCTGCGACGTCTCCAAGGAGGCCCAGGTGCAAGCCATGATCGAGTCCCTCGACGCCGCGGGCGGCCTCGACGTCATCTTCAACAACGCAGGCATCATGCACGCCAAGGACGACGACGCCGTCGGCACCCCCGAGGCCATCTGGGACCTGACCATGGACATCAACGTCAAGGGTGTGTGGTACGGCTCCAAGCACGCCGTGCTCGCCCTGCGCCGCCACAAGAAGAACAAGGGCTCCATCATCAACACCGCCTCTGTCGTGGCGCTGGTCGGCTCCGCTACGCCCCAGCTGGCCTACACCGCGTCCAAGGGTGCTGTGCTTGCGCTCACCCGTGAGCTGGCTATGGTGCACGCCCGCGAGGGCTTCCGCTTTAACAGCTTGTGCCCCGCGCCGCTGAACACGCCCCTGCTGCAGGACTGGCTTGGTGATGACCAGCCCAAACGCCTCCGCCGCGAGATTCACTTCCCTACCGGTCGCTTTGGTGAGGCTGTGGAGCAGGCGCAGGCTGTTGTGTTCCTGGCGAGTGACGAGGCTAGCTTTGTCAACGGTCATGTGAGAACCTTCCCCCGATTCTCTGATGTTGCTTGCGGAGACTAACCGCATCTTGTGGCAGGACATGGTTGTCGATGGTGGTATGACCAGGGCATACGTGACCCCCGAAGGGCCCGCGCCTCCGGCTCCCGTCAACAACGCCCTGAAGGACTCTCTGGATGCATGAGACAGTCGTCAGGATGTTGGCAAAGAAGGAAGACAGAACAGCATGAGACCTTGCATGGTGGAGTTGCCGCCCCCTCGGAAAGGCGTGGATTTTGGTTGCCTCGGCCGGTTTACACTTGATGATTTGATACCTGGCGATGTGTTTCGGGTCCAAGTTGATGCCTTGTAGAACCATAGAGAATCGACTCATCTATTTGAGGCGGCTCCTATCTCCCGAGTCCCACGACGTTCGCATATCCACTGTGGCTCGTCGTTACCATGGCCGCGTCTTCACGACACACTTCAGAACTGCCCTTCGGTGTTACCCTCGCCCATGCTTTTGCTCCCCGAGCTGCCGCTCTGGATGGCCCCCACGATGCCGTCCATGTAGCTGGCTCCGCTCCACTTCTGGTGCGTAAGCACCTCGACGCCCAACTCCTTCTCCCGCCTCTGCACCAGATTCACATACGCCAGCATCCCGTCCTTGGCAAACTCCCTCGCCAGCTCGTTTGAGATGGTCGCCGTGCTATGCAGCCCCGCCAGCGACACCAGCTGGATCACGAACCCCTCCTTGGCGATGTCCCAGATGAACGACTTGAGCGTTTCCTCCGTGAACCCGTGCGTCATCCAGTTGAACGACGGGCTGAGATTGTACACGAGCCCCTTGCCCGGCCCGTGGACCGTGCGCACCGCCCGCCCAAGTTTCGCGCAGACATCCACGTTTGGGTCACCCGTCTCCACCCACAGCAGGTCGGCGTACGCTCCGAACGCGAGCGACCGCTTGGTGGCCGCGTCCATGCCCGCTTTGTAATGGTAGAAGCCCTCGCGCGTGCGAGGGATGTCCCAGTCGAAGTAGACGGCTTTGCCAGAGGGTGTCAGACTGGCGGCGAGCGCGCGCCGGCTCGCAAGGCCCATGTCGCGGTCCAAGGCCACTTTGGTCTGGTAGCTTTCAATGTCCGCACCTGCAGCACCCTCGGCTTGCAAGTGCGCCACCGCAGCCTCGTCGAATGTGACTAGCTTTGTCTTCTTCACCCACTCCGCCTCGAACGCGTCAATCTCCGGCCCCGATGCGCCGCTTGCCTCCATCTTCTGCAGCGTCTCGGCGAGGGGCTTGATGGATGGGTCCGCAACGCCCAGGATGAATTCATGGTCGCGCGCGTCGATGGAGCTGCTCAGCAGCTTACCGCTCTCCGAATCTGTACGCGCTATGACGAGGCTCTCAACACCCATCAGGTCCCACTGGAAACGGGCGGCGACTAGGCGGTTGATGTGCTCGCCGATCGGCACTAACACCTTGCCCGCCAAGTGCCCGCACTTCTTGCCGCCGTGCAGCTGATCCTCGAAGTGCACCGCGGCTGCGCCATTCTCCGCGAACAGCTTCGCGAGCTTGAGAACAGCAGTCAATCCTCCGTGGCCGGTGTCGCCATCGGCTACGATGGGGCGGAAGTAGTCGACGTAGGGGGTTTTGGCTCGCTCGGCGGGGGCGAGTTTCCTGCGCAGGTCCCATTGTTTCCGGTCATGCATGGACTGCGCCTTGAACATGCGCTGGACCTGGTTGGGCACGGTATTGTAGGGGTAGTCGCCAAAGTCCGGAGAGACTTCGTTGGTCGGGGTGAGCGTGGAGGAGCAGGCCCAGCCCGAAAGATAAAGGACTTCCTGGTGGGGGGCTTGTTGGGTCATCTGGACGGGATCGATGGCGCCCACTGTTGGGAGGGGGAACAACGTCAATATTGATCGATGAAGATGGATGATGGGAGGAGGGTGTACTTGTGTGAAGAGGTTCGCCTTTGCTCAGTCTGTCCTGGATCAAGCTCCATAATTTCCTGGCCATGAGCGAACATGGATAGGACTGCTGGAGGGAACCTCTTTTCGAGACGACATCGGCGGCAGTGTAGGGTCTCTTGATGCCAGCATATCTCGGAGTAGCCCACCATGCCTCGACATCCTTGATCTGCTGGTCGTAAAGTGCGTCTTCGGGTGATCCTGGCTTCTCAGACTCGGAGAGAAGGTGGAAGGAATCGGAAGGCAGAGGAGTAGTCAGGGGAGGCGAGACTGGAGGGAGCGAGGACGGCATTCTGCGTGTTGGTGTGGTCGAGAGCTGGCGAAGAGGCGAAAAGTGCGGCGAGGCGGCGAGAGTTCGCGTGGATGTCGATAATCTCAAGCAAGTCCTGCCACGGACTGAGGCTGATGATAACGAGGTTGGTATCCTTTGCAGCATCTTCCTTTCTGCAATTGCGTATATCATATAATATGGTCCGGCGGTCTCGGAGGTAGAAAGTCTGACCGACTCGAATAGATGTCGAAGACAGGAATAATCGTAGTATGTAGCATGTGGCAGAGGTTGAAGATTACAAAAGGCGATGGCGACTGTGATGCCGAGGGAATTCCCTTTTTGAGATCTTCCCTGAGAGCCCGGAGCCGATGTCGTCGCCGAATCGGGACCGTTGTGACGAACTTGGAGAACAACGCGGGGTAAGACAACTCACCCCTGCCATCCATGTCAATTGTCCAATGATGCTGCCGTTGCAGAGGAACGGGTTCCCTCGGTTCATCGGTAAACGGGCGGACGGGGGGCCCTTCTCTGCGGTACTTGGGTACCTAGGTAGGTGGGTGGTTGGTTCGGCGCAGAGGAAGGTACGAGCCAGTCCGGATGTCACCAGCCGCGGGAATCAACACCACGGACGCGTATATCCTGTTTCCTTCACGATCCGAAGAATATATCGTTTTTCTCTCTCGATCCATTCTCTGCGACGACTTCCGCAGCAATATCCTGGTATCCCACCGACAGCACAGGGGACAGTAACGACGATTGCTGGAATAAGTGATAACCTGCACGCCATGGCTACCCGATTGTATGGCTCCTCGAGGGCCATCCGGGGATTGAAGACCGAGGTAGAGTAGAGCCCTGTTCTCCAGTCGAGACACTGCCTCTTGCTGACTTGTGTGTGTTCACATCGTCGACAGGCCCTCCCTGCTCGTTGCCATCGAGCAGCCATACTCGCGAGACTCTCCTCCGCAAGACCATATTCCTCCTCCTCCGAGCCAGATCTGAAGACCACCCTCAAGGAGGTCATTCCCGCTAAGCGAGAGCTCCTCAAGAAGGTCAAGGCCCACAGCTCTGCCGTCATTGGCGAGCTCAAGGTCGAGAACACCCTCGGCGGTATGCGCGGCCTCAAGGCCATGGTCTGGGAGGGCTCCGTACTGGATCCCGACGAGGGCATTCGCTTCCACGGCCGCACCATCAAGGACTGCCAGAAGGAGCTGCCCAAGGGAAAGAATGGCACCGAGATGCTGCCCGAGGCCATGTTCTGGTTGCTCCTGACCGGCAAAGTCCCCTCCACAGCCCAGGTCCGCGTCTTCTCTCGCCAGCTGGCCGAACAAGCACAGCTACCAGCCTTCGTCAACAAGATGCTCGATGATTTTCCCAAAGACCTTCATCCCATGACCCAGTTCGCCATCGCCGTTTCCGCCCTCAACTATACCTCCAAGTTCGCGAAGGCCTACGCCGAGGGCCTCAGCAAGGCCGACTACTGGGAGCCCACCTTCGACGACTCTATCAGCCTGTTGGCCAAACTGCCCACCATCGCCGCCAAGATCTACCATAACTCCTATAAAGGCGGCGGTGCCCTCCCAGCCGACGTCGACCTTGAGCAGGACTGGTCGTATAACTTTGCTGCCATGCTGGGCAAGGGCGGAAAGAAGAACGAGAACTTCCAGGATCTGCTGCGCCTATATCTCGCGCTGCATGGTGATCATGAGGGCGGCAATGTCTCGGCTCACGCAACTCATCTCGTAGGAAGCGCCCTCAGCGATCCTTTCCTCAGCTACAGCGCTGGTCTGCAAGGCCTCGCTGGTCCTCTCCATGGGTGAGCCCGCTTGTCGATACGCTTTACGACAGACTTTGTGCTGATGTCGGTTGCTCGTGTAGTCTCGCCGCTCAGGAAGTGCTACGCTGGATCGTCCAGATGAAGGACGCCATTCCGGCCTCGTACAGCGACCAAGACGTCCACGACTATCTCTGGTCCACTCTCAACTCCGGCCGCGTCGTCCCCGGCTACGGTCATGCCGTACTCCGTAAGCCAGACCCCCGCTTCGAGGCCCTCATGGACTACGCCGCCGCACGTCCCGAAATTGCCCAGGACCCGGTCTTCAAGCTCGTCAAAAAGAACAGCGAGATCGCCCCCGAGGTGCTCAAGAAGCATGGAAAGACAAAGAACCCCTACCCCAACGTCGACTCCAGCAGCGGCGTGCTCTTCCACCACTACGGCTTCCACGAGACCCTCTATTACACAGCCACCTTTGGTGTGTCGAGAGGTCTGGGACCACTTGCCCAGCTCATCTGGGACAGGGCTTTGGGACTGCCTATTGAGAGGCCCAAGAGCATCAACCTGCAGGGCCTCTTGGCTCAGGTCCAGGCATCTTAAGCGGGTGGGCTGTCCCTTCAGCCATATGAACGAAGAAAGGAGGGAAAGACGTGAGATGATTGTGAAAAGAATCCAAAACAGATAGTCTGCGTCATATTATATGAAAACTCGCTTCGCTGGATCGGAGGGCCCACTCTTTTGCCTCACCACTGACTCAACGTCGCCGGCATGGCAGATTTGGAATCGAGTCGAGTGGATCCTGGGATGCCGTCGATGAGAAAGACCTCTCTAAGTACCATGTATCGTCGGGTTGCTTACAGTGTACAGAGTGACATAAGGATTAGATGGTACAGCACAACGGCCTCAGGACATTTTCGCCCTCCTGTGGGAACACCTCCTCTGGCACGCTCACAGTACCCTTATCTGAGGCTATTGAAGATTCTAGTAATCCCGGAGAAGCCTCTACAGACACCGCGTTGACCTCTGCGAATATCCGTTCCCTTTGGAACTTGATTTGCAAAGCACATCAGATCACTCAACACTGCTGGTATACCTCAGTCTGTCCCCAGTGAAGTTCCTCTGATAACAGCGTGCTTCTGACATATAGTACTATCTATGTATGATACGTGGCATCCAGGTATCACAGTCATGACGCTCCTGACCAGCAATCAAGAAGGCTTCGTACCTAGGTTTGTTACTCACTTACACGCCGCCTGGCTTTTCGCCATTTAAGATGTCCACGTCGTTTCCCCCGTCTCTCTTCTACTGGGAACTTTCCGTAGAGCAGTGTTTCCCTCAATTCTGATCATTGATTCCGAACAAACGGACAAAAACTCATCTGCAGACTGCCTCACCATCTCGACGCTGCCCAAATACAATTCTTCAGACAGTTCGAGCAGAATTCCTACCTTGTATTTGACTCTGTCATTTCTTCAACTATCATATCAGCCACCTCGACAAGATGTATCGACTAGTGATCAGTGTCGCTGTTCTGTTTCTGGCGTCGACCACTGGATTCATCAACCGTTTGAATCTGCAAAGAGTATTCACTCACCCGACTCACTTCATAGTTCGAGCTTTTGGAAAGGCCACTGGAATCCTCACATGTACTGTACACCGAGTTGAGTTTTTTTCCAGAGGAAGTGTCGCACCGGCAACCCTCGTTCTTATGCTCTTACTATCTATCCTTGCCCTGAATCTTGCATTTATGCGACTCAGGACCCCGAGTCCTCCTTTTAATGATGAGCCCAAGGTCAGCCTGAGCTCAGATACCTCTTCCCGGAGTGATGACAACTTTTTACAATACTTCGGACCATGGCAGCCAACGGGGGGAGACGCAACTCTAGGATCCTCGCCCTTGGTCCTGCCTATGGAAGCGAGCCAGGCGTGCATCTCCATCTGGATTCAACAGGCTGTGAAATCTCTTCCGCACGGCGTTGGTGCCGCTGCCAGAACCAAGATGTGGATTGGAATGGCTGGTGAAGGGACGGAGCCTGGCATGACGATACATCCCGCGGATGACGACGGAGGTGACACCAACGAGAGTATGGTGCATATCAATTGGTGTCTTAGAGAGTGGGCCACGAGATATAAGCCAAGATTGAGTAAAGATAAGGACTTGCAGTTAGTTACCTTCCCTACAAGGTCACCAATGATACGAATTTTCTCCCTACCCGTTGATATGTGTGCTAACTACCCACTCACCCTATCCAGTCCCAAGGTAGGAGAGACCGATTGGTGGAGCGAGGCGAGCCGCAAGACGTGGATGTGGCTGACCCAAGGCTTTGACATGAACGGCACCGAGGGGACCCAGTCACCCCGGAACGGCCTCACCAAGAATGTCGTTGAGTCCATGAATCTCTCGAGCCATACCAACATGCCTCTAGAG
>MUZH01003786.1:0-23958 GCA_003012965.1 Juglanconis oblonga
AGATGGGGAGGGGCAGGGTCTTCGTGAATTGGTCGAGGTCGTGCATATGCAGTCAGCGTGAAACTACTCAGAGGTGCGTGGGTTGATACTGTTATTATGCAAACCCCCTGTTTTATGACATTATTCCCTTTATATAGTAGAGAATGCTTGAAAGCCTAGCATTTAAGATTATATAGTGCTGTTAATAGTAAGAGAGTAAAATAATAGCTCTTAGACTAGAGTAGATAGATAACGATAAGATTAGGAGAGCTTTATAAGTTAGTCGATGCTAGCATATAATGCTATTAAAGTCTAGATATTATTAATATAGCTAGTTTAAGACTAGCGTCGACGCTCTTTAATAGAAAAGACCAGGAAAATTTATATTTAATACTACTGAAAAAAGTATAGTATAATACATAGATCTGACCTAATTAGTACCTAATAGGTGGGCATAAAAATCGGCTTAATACTAAAGTATTGCCCCCTAATAAGGTTAGGACAAGGTTTAACTTAGTAAGCTTTTTTTGACGGGTCCTGCGTTTTTGGGGCACTCTTCCCCACTCCACATTGCCTCCGAAAATTGTCCGCGTTATCGTATAGCTAGGTAGTACTATGACCATTACGGCCCTTGGACAGACTCTTTGTAGAGCTGCACCAATGAATGATCTGAGCGATCCGGTACAGATCCGCCGTCAGGTCTCGTCGGGTCGCGTTTACGTGTGGGACATCTTTTCGGGAGAGGGTGGAACGGCTACGATAACGGGTATTGTAAATGCCGGTCCAGGTCTGGCCGTGGAGTTTCTCCGTAGGAAACGAGCCAATTCGCAGCCTCCTGCTACCGATACTGTCAAGCGAGAGGGCGCCGTCCCTGGCCTAGACACCAGCTCACCAGTAACCGAAGGAACAGCCAGTCACCACCCGACGCACGTAGGAGTGCTTTGAGTACGAGGTAGAACCAGGTTGCGACTTCGGCGCCATGTCTCGACAAGTCCCGCAGGACCAGCCAATTCGTTCGCTCACGTAGTGATTGCTCATCGAGTGGTAGCGACTCTTCCGGGATCCCCACCGGCATCGACAAGGCGGCCACGGAGCTGAGCTTGTAGCGCGTTTGGGCTCTGGTCGCATCGTCGGAGCCGCTCGGTTCCGCGAACGCCATCGCGACACCGATGAGTGTCTCGCCGACTGGAGCTCGCAGGGTTTGCCAGTGTTGGGCGTCGGCCTCCCCCCAGTAGCATTCCCTTCCACGGCTCGTTCGAAACTGCAGGCGGGGAAAGAACAGAGAATCGTTAGTCATGACACACAAACAGCTGAAATTCGGACGATCCTCTTCATTTGCTGTTTGAGCGGGAGAAACACCGAGGACTCACCTTGATTGCTTTCGGCTTTTCGTGCATCGCGTACTCGACTTCTGTTACCAGCTCGCCCCCAGGACCGTCGATATCAAATTGGGCACGCGGGTCTGGGGCTCTCATGTCCGAGCCGGACACATTCTTGGTGATTCCAATCATGCGACGCATCAAGCTTGTGCCTGGCACATATTCGGCTTTGATCCCACATAAACCGCTAATACTGTCTCCAAAGTGGACGTAAGCAGAAAGCCTTCTCAGTCCACGAAGATCATCTTTATTCCTAGCCCGGATCAAAGCTTCGTGCGGTACCAGGTCTCGGGGGACATTAAATGGCGGCCTGCCCAGATGACTTGGTTCGTAAATGACGCGAAGCGTGGAATGATCACCGATGGGGCTGCCGAGCACATGTGAATAGTCCTCTTCCCACAGAAGACTCTGGAGCGGAGTGGGCTCCGGGAGCGTAGCAAGTTCTGGCAGCTCAGAGTAGTCAGATAGACCCGGATACTGAGTCTGAAGCAGCCCAAGCCGTATGAACTGTTGCTTTCCGTCAATATTAACACTCATTCCGGACAGACCAGTGATGCACCAGTTCGGTGACCCCCGCAGATATCTCTGCGTATAATGCTGGTCAGTGACTCCTGTGGGAATTTGCCTTCCAGAGCTCAGCAGGAACTGCGCCGTCATCAGCATCAATTCTTGCTCCCTCCATGGGACTACCGGACACGGATCTTCTTACCGTCACACCTTTGGGAAACGTCTTGACGCGGCCAGTAATCTCCTTGAGCCGGCATAAATACATTTTTGCCTCTAAGCTGCTGAATTCGAGGGTTGGGATGTGAAGATTCAGTCCAATGAGCCATTCGTTTTCGCCCAACAGGAAACTTTGTTCCCGAATATCCTCGCTCAAGGCGTCTCTTCCGAGTAGCCTTCGTTCTTGCTCCTTAGGCTCCAAAGAGATGCCAGCAAGTGATCCTTCGCTATCCCAGAAAACCTCAAGCACCTTCCGCGATGAGTGCATTTCCGGCCAGGATTTCAGCCAGTAAACACTTCGAACAACGTCGTTTTGGGTTGCCTCTGGAGCCGAGATCGTAACAAGAGACGAACATCTGGACTATTCCATGATCATCTTCTCGACATATTCTTGGTCTGAGGTTGGTTCCCCCGACGCTGGGTCGTCTTTACGGGACCAGTAGTTCGCTTCCAATTGTCTGCAGACACTCCAGATGTGCCGACGATTTGCAACGCCCATGAGTGGTCCGCTCATCCACCTCCTCGGACGTGTCACCTTCTCGGACCACAGAAACACGCGTTTTGGATCCGGTTTGTCGGTATCTGGAAGATCCTGATGTTGATCTAGCTGATCATGTAGCTCGAAGAACCAAGGCAAGGAATGTTTGAGCCTAAGTTGCCAGAACTGGTCGTTGCTCTGGAAAAAGGCATGAACAGACCATGATGCATTCGCCAGGTTAAGAAGATCTTTGTCCGCCAACAGGGTGGTGACTTGATAGACGAGGTCGTAAGGCAGCATCGTAAAGGGATCACTCCGAACCCGGCTTCCGGGGTCAATATTGGCGGTGACAGATTCAAAAGCGCTTGTCCCAAGCTTGGACAGAATAAGCCCATCTACACCGAGCCCATTTCGCGGGTGGCTTACGACGAACTCGTAACCTGATCGGCATTCCCAGAATTGCTCTTGAAACTCTCCTGTAGCTCCGTAGTCCAGGTCCAGCTTATCACTGTTGTCGAGTGAAAGATCGTGCATGATGCTGAATAGCAGGTCATTGTCGAGCTTGGTGACGTCGAAAGACCCGGTGATGCACTTTGCGAGAAGCTCGTAGCAGCACCAGTGAAAGGGGAAGATGGGTTTATACTCGCTGCCGAAGTTTTCATAGCAGCTCATTGCATTAACGTCGACACTTTGGATGTTCGGGTCATCTCCTTCCTCCACATCCACACCGCCGTAATCTGAGTAGTTGCCGGGTCCACTGACGAAGGCTCTAGTAAATCCGGTTTAGTTTTGAATGCTCGTGTGGCTGAACCAGCCGGGAAACAGAATGAAATTCCAAGGTTAAGATCAGGGTAAGATAGTTTGAGGAGAATCAGAGCGGGGAAGCCGTGAAAGATAGGAAGAAAACATACTTGCTCACACCGCTTGCATCAGGGTTGAAGCCAAGAATATGCAGCGTTTCGGTCCACTTAACATCCTCCTCGCTCACGACCTCAGGGTCATATGTGGTCTTCTCTTCCCATTCACTAAGTGACTCATTGTCATCGTCTTCCGACGCGCTGCTCACATCCTCCTCGTCGGTGAGGATCCTCTCTTGGTGTTTCTTGACCTGCTTCTCCCTATTCCTACGGAACCGGGCAGTTCTGGGCTTTCGAGCAATATCAGCGCCGCCGAATGGCCCGCCACAGATGGCGCAGTAGCAGTCCCAAGATCCCATAGTGATTAGAATGAAGATCACGATCCACCCGGGACAAGTCGAGTACGTAGAACCTACGCTGAGGACGGGATCAAAGCAGGGTGTCGATGGGGCAGATGAAGAGAAAGTTTGGCACGTGGGCACGGGCAGATCAGAATTGGTACTCCGGAGACAGTGACAAAGAGTTTCCAAGTCTAGGAATATCTTCGAGTTTTATAGACGATGAGAGGTCGTAGTGTCCAAGCTACCTAATCTAGCCCAACTTGGTCAAGCGCACGACTGCTGCCTACGCTGGCGCGGATCAGCTCCATATATTTAAGGCCTACTCGGATCTGGCCATTGTGAAAGTCGAACTTTCCTATATTCCTCAGCCCCCACCCCCTCCTTTCTCCGAATACTTTCTCAGTTTCACAGTCACCGAGCAATGGAGATAGTCCATGTCAATGATAGCCGGCACAGCCTCTGTGGAATAGACTGAGATGTGTCAAGGCACAGGCCAGACCTGTGATGCCCGTGACGAGCATGGGCATGGACACACCCGCAGACTAATAAGGTCCTGGTCTCGGGTATCATTTGAGTATGTATAGTCGAGCGATCGATATCTGGGAGAAAGCAAGGCTGTGAGTGACAGAAAGGGTTTAGCGCCCTTGCCAAGAGACTTCTCTATGCAAGGGAGACTTGTTAGTCTTTGGCCACTGGCTTCCAAGTGGAAGTTGTCGTAGTGGCAGGAGCGATGGGCATACGGCAGTGTCAGTAATCAGATTCTCCGCCTTCCTCCATCCTTCATCCTCCATCATCAACTTTTGTCCCTGTTGGCTGGCCCAACAACAAAGTCGTCATTTCCGCTGCCTGCAGGCAGCCCGCTTGACAATCCTCCCGAATCCGGGGCCCCTTCTTGGTCGAACCCCCCTGAGCATTGCTGCTTACTATTGGTGACGTGCATAGGGTTGCCTAGGGCTGCCTAGGGTTGTCTGCAGGTGGCCGGCGGCGGCTTCCTTCAAATCTGTGCATCTGGCGTCTGGCGTCTGGCGTCTGGCGTCTGGCATCTACCAATATGTGAGTAGACTCCTTCCACTCCTCGAGTTCAGGTATTGACCTCAACCCACCCAAGTTCATTAGGGAGCGCACCTAGACTCCCTTCTCGTATTGATATATACGTCTACCCACATCAACCGTCCCCATGGCAGTCTGGCTATTTCCAGACGATGGGTCTTTGGCTCAGCAGACCATGTCCGCCTCGAGCCCTACGCGATATTCTGCAGCAGGTGGAGCCGTCAACTCAACATGTCCTAGCGACTGGACCTTTGGGCCCATAGTCTCCGGCTGCCGGAGCGACTCCGACTTCACGCTCTTATTCGAAGACAGCGTGCTATCCATCATACCATCAGTCTGTTTCGTGGTTCTGGCTGCGCTTCGAGTCTTCTCTCTACGGCCCCGCAAACCTGGCACCGTGAAGCCGATTCTCAAATCCAGCAAGCTCGTGAGATATCGTCTATCTATCCTTATCAATGCACAATCTGTCTGAAGTCTGACCATTCATGTAGGTAGCAATAACGATGCTCGGAGCTGTCAATGTAGCAATCCTCGTAGCAGCCTCGCAGCAGAATACTGCCCTCGATGGTGTCAGACTGGTATCTGCAGCTCTGGCAGTCGTCGTCACGGTGTCTATGGGCTTTCTCTCATATTTCGAACATGTCCGAGAAGCAAGACCATCCATCTTGCTGAGTGCCTATCTCCTGGTATACCTGGCTGTCGGGATCGTCCGTACTCGCACGGCTTGGCTGGTCTTCGATGACGGAGCGTATACAATACTATGCACGACAAGCACGGCTCTAGCATGTATTATCGCCATCTTGGAGGCAGTGCCGAAGCGAAGTTGGGCCAGTATTGCGTTCGACGGCAAGAGTCCGGAAGAATCAAGTGGGCTCTATGCACTCGCGTTCTTCTCATGGCTCAACCCTCTCATTCGACTCGGCAATCGGAAGATTCTTGATACAGACGACTTGTACCCACTCGACACCCGTATTTCAGCGGAAAAGGCTTCTAAGCAGTTTCAAGAGACTTGGAGAGACGGAAAAGCACCATCCAGCAGGACACTGGTGCATGTTCTGCTGAGGTCCTTGTTCTGGTCCCTGCTACAGCCCGTCCCAAGCAGAATTGCCATGGTGGGCTTCTCCTTCTGCCAGCCCTTCTTCATCCAACGCGTCATCAAATACCTGGAGGATGATCCCGCTTCTAACCGCGACACTGGTTCAGGCCTGATACTGGCTTGTGTTTGCATTTACGGCGGCAAGGCCCTGGCAACTGCCTCGTTCCAGTATCTGAACAACCGTGGATTAGCAAAACTCCGCAGTTGTCTCGTTACTGCCATGTTCCAAAAGACTGTAGAGCTGAAAGCGACCCACCTGGACACGTCAATCTTGACGCTCATGAGCACCGACATTATGCGAATCCGAGGGGGTATTCAACCCATCCATGAGATCTGGGCCAACACAGTGGAGGTGATACTCGCAAGCTGGCTTCTCTACCGCCAGCTGGGCACCGCATTTCTGGCTCCTCTTGTTATCGTCTTCCTCTGCGCCCTCGCCACGACGGGAATCAGCCGCTACGCGGGGCCAAGCATGATGCTGTGGACGAAGCGTACAGAAGGCAGGATCAAGTTGACAAGTGCCGTTGTCTCGAATATGAAGCTGCTAAAAATATCCGGTCTCGCAGATTCCACCGCTACCTCGCTTCAGCATGTCAGGGACAACGAGATCAGCGCTGGGGTCACCTTCCGACTCATCTCCCTGTTGTCGATTTTCAATGCCTTCATCCCAGCATACCTTTCTCCGCTCGCAACTTTCGTTGTTGCTGAAAGAAGATTGACCATGGTCGAGATCTTTGGCAGCTTATCGTGTCTATCTCTACTGACGTCCCCTCTGAGTCAGCTGTTTCAGAGAGTTCCGATGATTCTGGCCTGTATAGGGAGTCTCAAGCGGATTCAAGCGTTCCTTGACATAGAGAAGGACGAGGATTACAGGATTTTCGAGCAATCAGCAGATACCGATACCGACGAAGAAGGCGCGGCTATCTCGCTGTACGACGTGAAGATCGGCTGGGCCGAAGGCAAGTGGCAACTAAGTGATCTGAGCCTGACCATCCCCAAGGCCCAGATCACTATAATCACGGGACCAGTCGCGTCCGGCAAGTCGACGCTATGCAGAGCCCTCTTGGGTGAAGCCACCTTCACAGAGGGCGTCATCAAGTTCCACCAGCAACAGCCTCGCATAGGATATTGCGACCAGACACCATTCCTCGTCAACAAGTCTATCCGATCCAACATAATCGGTTTCGAGCCATTCGACGGAGCATTATACGATGAAATCCTGGAGACCGTTATGCTGAAACCCGATCTTCGAAATCTGCCTATGGCTGACGAGACCCAAGTCGGCAGCAGCGGCGTCACCCTTAGCGGCGGACAAAAGCAGCGAGTCGCCCTCGCGCGTGCTCTGTATTTGAAGACGGACACGTACATCTTGGACGACGTCACTGTCGGCCTCGATAAGCCAACAGCGGACGAGATCGTAAGACGACTGTTCCGAGCCGACGGGTTCCTCGTTCGGCGGAAGGCCACGGTCGTGTGGTGTACGCACTCTATTCAGTACCTGCCCATGGCCAAGCATATCATTGCCCTGGGCGCCGATGGCCGGATTCTCCATGAGGGCAGCCCGGACGAGGTGTTGAAAGACCGCCAAGTCACTCTGGCTCTGGAACACGACGAGAAGCAGAACGGAGACAGTGATGTAGGCTCCGACTTGAAGCTCAAGGACACCCCGACCCCGAAACCAGCGAGTGACAAGTCTGCCTCACGAGCTCTCACTGAGGCCTCTGTCTACATCCATTATTTCTCCTGCTTCGGTCCAATGCTCATCATCGCCTCTGTCCTGACAGCGCTAGGCTACGCCTTCTTCTCCAACGCCGGCTCAATCTGGCTCAAGTTCTGGGCCGACAATTCCTTCAACATCCCCGGCCCGCCGCCCCGCATCGACACGTTCTACCTGGGAGTCTACGCCGTGATTCAGATCATGGCTCTCGTTCTTCTCATCATATTCGTCTCCCTGACAATAATCGGGATGGCCAGGGCCAGCGGATCAGCCCTCCACCAGCGAGCCGTTCACGCACTGATGGGGGCGCCCCTCCGCTACCTGACCAATACGGACCAGGGCGTCATCGTGAACTACTTCTCCCAAGACATGAACATGATCGACATGACCCTGCCAGGGATGCTGATGAACACCTCCGCGACTGCCCTCCGCGTCATCGGCCAATCATTTGTGATAGCCGTCGGCACGCCCTTCATCCTCTGGGCCTACCCGGTCCTGGTCGTTGTTCTGTCTCGCCTGGCCAGGTACTACCTTCGTACGTCGCGGCAGCTCCGCCTCCTCGAGCTCGAGAACAAGAGCCCGCTGTACACGCAGTTCGCCGACACCATTCGCGGCATCGCGTCCATCCGGGCCTTCCACTGGATCAGGGACTACACGGCCGAGAACCACCGGTTCCTCGATGACTCGCAGCGGCCGGTGTACCTGCTGGAGATGATGGCGACTTGGCTGTCGCTGGTGCTGAACATCTTGGTGGCCATCATCGCGGTGGCCGTGACGGTCCTGGTGACGAAGATCGCCTCGTTGCACGATCGTGCTGGGTTCGTCGGCGCCGGGTTCGTTGCGCTCATGTCGCTTGGCGCGCAGCTGAATTCCGTCGTGCAGTGCTGGGTGGAGCTCGAGATGAGCTTGGGTGCGGTCAAGCGACTGAAGGAGTTTGGCGAGACGGTCGGGAGCGAGTGCCGCGTGGGCGAGGATCAGAGGCCGGATGAGAAGTGGCCTGAGCAAGGCGAGATTGTGGTGGACGGCGTTGACGCCTCGTATGCGGAAGAGAGGTACCAGGATGACCCGGAGATGGGTCTGGCTCTCAAGGGCATCTCCATGCGGATCTCGGCAGGCGAGAAGGTCGCCGTAGTCGGGAGAACAGGGAGTGGCAAATCCTCGCTCATCCTCCTCCTTCTGCGCTTCCTGGATCCGACCTCCGAGACCGGGAACAATCTCACCATCGACAGTCTCCCTCTCCGGCGCATCAACCGCGACACGCTCCGCCAGCGCATTATCGCCATGCCGCAGGACGTCGTCTTCCTCGCAGCGGGCGAGACCTTCAAAGCCGCCCTGGATCCGTACTCGCGCGCCACGGACGAGGAGTGCCAGGCTGCGCTCGAGGAAGTCGGTCTGCTGGACACCATCAAGGAGGCCGGGGGGTTGGATGCGGAAATTGGTAAGGACACGCTCAGCCAGGGCCAGAAACAGTTGTTCAGCCTGGCCATCGCTGTCCTGCGTGCGCGGGTGCGAGAGCAGAATGGAGCGAAGGGTGGCGTGCTGCTGCTCGATGAGGTCACGTCCAATGTGGACCGGGAGACGGAGAAGACTATTATGGGGATCGTGGAGCGGGTGTTTAAGGGCTATACGGTGGTTGCTGTGACGCATAGCCTGGAGTCTGTCGTGAATTTTGACAGGGTCTTTGTGATAGCGGAAGGACACGTTGTGAAGGAAGGGACCCCGCAAGCCTTGATCAAAGACGAGGAGGGACCGGTTGAACAGTGATGCCCGTGTTATGTTAGCGTATCTAATGCGAGCAAGGAGTGAGGGTAGGCGGCACTCTTGAAGTGCTCACATGTAACAGTCTCATGTCTGTCCATACCATAACATCAGTTGCAGAACAAATTTTACCAGGGCTTTGTGGTTGGGGCCTTTCAAAAAGATGGGCTGTTCCCGAGGATACGGATGTGAAGATCGTGAGAAGAGATAGATTTGTCAGTGGCAAGAGCGCTGCTATCCCATCATGAGCGGTCAGTAGAAAGAGCTGAGATTCTGGTATGAGATGGGTATATGCAATAATACAGAAACGGAGAGGAAGACCCTCCAAATTCAACGTCAATCGTAACTTCATGATCCCCAGACTCCGAGCAGCAAACGAAAGGCCAGACCTTTGCTCCTGAAGGAAGCCAACTAAGCGCCTCTCAGGCCAGCTTCATGACAGCCAGACCTAATAATACAAATCGCGCGTCCGCCGGCGCGAAGAGCACCCTAAGCACAAGTCAGGTCAATTTTGCGGGCGAGCAGAAGAGTGAGGCAGATGACCTACAGTCACATCTGTCTTTGGTGCAGCCATCATTGTGGATGGTGCAATACCCCCCGCAGCAGCTTCGGCACATGCGCTGCGTTCTCTCGATGCACTGGAGGCAGTTTGTCCCGCATTCCCAGCAGCTGCGAGCGATCCGACACTATTGTTTGAAATATGTCAGTCAGGGTACAAGCAGATGCTGACGCTCGAAGAGTGATATCGCGGAGAAGGAAAAATGGGGGGGGGGGGAGACGGGGCGGTTTCCAGCGGTGACCTGCTTGCCGGTGGCAGGCAGGGGGTAGAAACCTTGCATACAATTTGGTCGGCCTCAACAGGATGACATGATTGTTGATGGGGGCAAAAGAGCAAGCCCCATCTGGTCAGACCGTCTTATCAGAGGTCATCATCCATTCGAGGCTGTCATCCTGTTGTGGCTTCCACGTCGCTCTCGGCTGGTGTATTGGGGACACGGCAGCCAAACCTATCGGCGTCTGCCTCCTCACACATCACGCAGAGACCTTGTCGTACCTTGTAGTACAGTCCATCATGGGAATCCATTTGTCCCAGCGTGAAGCACTTTTCGCACCACCATTTGCAACACGCCCAGCAGTATCGGTCGCGGAGACACTCCATACACCGAGCGATAAAACGTCGTGATCCTTTATCACTCGTGCGGCTTGCTCGTGAGGGGTACGCCTCTGCACCGCTTGGACAACAGGCCACTTTCACGTTCGATGAGTGCACCGGGGCCGGTGCAAGCAGGGGGAACCGGCATGTGTCGTCGTCGCCGCCGTCGATACCGACCGACTGACCCCAGACCGTCCAGCCCTCTGGCGCAGAGCCACATCCAGCGCACCCGTCAACAGCATGAGTTGCCACCGCCCATTGCGATGGCACGTGCGGAGAGGGAGGGCTGTTGGCGGGTATGTCAATGGATCCATATACGGGAGAGTTCAGGTGCCTGGGACCTCGGCATAAGACAGCATCAAAGGATATCACGCCAGCGCAGGCAAGTATGGTCGATGCCCACTCAGTAGGGATGGGACGCGGTATGATGGTTCCTTTCCTATCGTACCACGGACACTCGTCGGCAACATCGTGCAACACTGCGGCGAGCGTCTCGTGGGAACGCTGATTCCAGCCCGAAGTGATCGACGTCCTGGTGATAGGTGCCGGATTCACCGGCAAAGAGGGTGGGTCTTTTGCGCCGAAGATGTAAAGACCTTGTAAGCGCGGCGTGCCGTCAGGCCGACTGGGGCGCACTGCCATCTGGAGCGCCGCCCGGAGCTTGGGCTCGTTGAGGTTCTTCACCTCGCGCAGGGAAAGGATGCGCACCGAGAAGGAGGGGTCGCTGATGATGTCGTGTACAAGCTCCGCAGTCACGGACAGGCCGTCGAGTACCAGTGTGGCCACATCACGCAGGAAGTCCCGTCGCCGGAGTGCAGAGAAGATGCCTCTGAGAGGTCCGGCATAGAAACTGTTCCACGGACGTCAACTTGCGTAGCTGCTAAGAAGATCTTGGATCTGTGCAAAACGTACTCATCCTCAGTAACATTCTCGTCCAGCTGTACGTTCCGCCAGGTCTGGCCTCCATGGTCGATCGGGTCGATATCAAACTGCGCGGACTTCACAATGCTGAGGTCCAGACGCCGGAACACGCTCGGAGTTTGATGTAGCAGATTCCGGAACTGGCGAGAAGTCGCCGCGAGGTTCAGCGCTGCAGATATAGGTAGGTAGTCAACGGTGTGACAGAGCAGAAGGGGGTTTGCGAGGAGGGAGAATAGAGTGGTCTCCTCGATCTCGTCCGGCAGAACGTGAGCGCTTCCGCTGTGGTAGCCGTGGCTGATAGCCATGGAAGGCTGTTGGTTCCTCAACAGATAAGCGACCCTAATAAAGGTAGTAGACGGTCCAAATGCTTCACGACAAGTGAGACGATGCGTAGGGCCAGCCGCTTCCGCCTAGAAGGAGAGGGCCAAGAGAGTTGACGAAGAAGTTCTGAACAGGTCTCGGAGGGAAGAAGCTCATCAAACAAGGGCGACGCGTCGACTTAATGCTCGGACAGATTCTTTGGTAAATGAGAAAGGCGCGACAGGACCGCTAGTGGCTGATGACGAGCGGTGAGACTTAATTAATGTAGATCGCCAAGATATTGGTGACAGTGCAGTTCTTGTCGTTCTTATTTCCCGAATTCTCGACGAAGTCCAAGACGGGGAGGTGAGGATCCTCAATTCCTAGTGCAGGTGGGATGTCACCCTGACAGCTTGGCTATGCGGGTGAGACACGGTCTGGTGCAACTCGAAGCCCCCTCAACAAGATGTTCGAGTATTCCCAGACGACAGAGCAAGGGACAGCTCCTGTCTTGGCAGGGCTTGGGCCCCGTGTGGGTAGAAGGGTCCTCTTCCAATGTCGATCGCCGGGGATATTGGACGAGTTTGTGCTCAAACAAGAAAGTCTAGGCGGTGTCAAGACAGTTCCAGAAACAAATGATGTGGTGATAGTTGCCGGACCAGGCGCAGATCTCGAGCTTCAAGGGTCCTCAGCAGCGTGGCAACGTGGCAGGGCAGGAGGACTATGCTCCTCTCGACGAGGTGTGTTCCTGGGTGAGCTGGACCCCGTGATGCGAGGGGGCTTCACGAGTCGACCAGACGGCGTGCGAGTTGTCGGGTCCCCTTTTGCATGGCAGATGGTGTAAGTGGTGCTGGATCCTGATGGTCTGTTGTGCCTCCCGTGGGGAATTGCGAGAGCGAAACCCCGTATGTATCTCGTTGGCAGGCGAGCTGGTGAGTAACAGCCCGTCGCCCACGCAGCTTGTGTCGATGAAAGTGGTGTGGTCATGCAATGCAATGCACACGGTGAGCTGCCGTCGTGTAGAACTATTAATGAGTCGCTCGCTGTTCTGGGTGGGTGAGTTTGCAGCGGCGAGAACGGAGGACGTCTACACAGTCCGGAGTTTACGCAGTACGGAGTACGTAGAAGCCCGCGAGACCCGGCCGAGATCGGCTCCGAACTAGGGCAACCGGAAACCCCTGCCTGCCGCAAAGGAGCGATGACGATGGAACGTCACAGAAATCACCGAACTAGCTGACTGAGCGTCGTCTTCCGTCAACATTCACCTTTGATTTTTCTTCACCGCAATGTAATAGTGATACCCCTGAGCGAAACCTCCAGTGACTTCGAGACTGCCATGATAATATCCTCCGACTGAGGTCTGTCTTACCTCCCTCCATTTGCGCTACCTCCGGGCACCATCTCACCTCCTCATAACGAATCCGACGACCTTGATCCTACCAACCTACTCTTCTCCTCCTTCCACCACATACTTCCACACCATGGCAGACCAACCCATCACCCTGAGGTGGTCGTCCTCCTACAGTGTAGTCCCTCCCTCCGACCGAGCTGCCAGAGGCCTCGAGGGTGACAAGATCCGTCTACCTCAATCAGCCCTCGAGGACCTTCTCTCTGAGTCGACGAAGCAGGTGTCCAACCTCGGTTCCTCCTACGACCCTTCAAATCCATACATCCGCTCAGCGCGACCCGAATACTCCGACTCCCTTGCTGGCTTCGTTGGCCAATTACCCAATCCTCTCATGTTTCGCCTTATCAATCCCGCGAACGGCAATATGGTCTACGCTGGCATACGCGAATTTTCGGCAGAACAAGGCGAAGTTGCGTTGAGTCCATATCTACTCGAGGCCTTGGATATCAAGGAGCCGAGCTTGAAAGAAGGGGAGGCTGAGGATGCTGCAATAGACTTGACAGGCGCAAACGGTGTTACGGGGCGGCCACAGATAAGAGTCGATGCGAAGATATTACCGAAAGGCACATATGTGCGCTTGCGGCCTCTCGAGGCTGGATATAACCCAGATGATTGGAAAGCGCTTTTGGAACGGCACATGCGAGGCGCTTTCACTACCTTGACCAAGGATGCGGTTCTGTCGGTCCGTGGAGTGAAGGGAGAGACTTTTCAGTTTTTGGTCGACAAATTTGAACCCGAAGGGGACGGTATTTGTGTTGTCGACACCGACCTCCAAGTCGACATTGAGGCACTTAACGAGGAGCAAGCGCGGGAGACGGTGCGCCAGATCATGGCCAAGGCGCAACGGGCCCCCGGGACTACTGATGGAAGCTCAGTTGGCGGCGCGATCGATATATGGAAGCCTGTTGAGGGCCAGGTTCTCGAGGGAGACTATGTCGACTACGAGCTTGGCTCCTGGGATAAGAGTCGGGACTTGGAAATCGAGTTAAGCGGCATACGGGATGGTGACGAAATCGACCTGTTTGTCAGTCCGCAGTCTGCTCGCTCGCGCGTCCCTCCACGAGACTCAGAACACGTCTTCGGGGATTTTTCGACGCCAACACAAGGAAGCAAGAAGATCATCCTCTCTGCAAGGAATGTTGAGCTGGACGGGGCAGATGGACTAAGAATATCGGTCCATGGTTATTCTGTCACTGGTGAACCGTCTTCCAAATCACAACCAAGACCATTTATACTCAGGGCGAAGGCTACCTCAGACAACCCAGGATCAGGACCTACGGAAGATGCGTCGGAACACTCAGCGGAGGAGGAGCAGTGCAACAACTGTTTCCAATGGGTACCGAAACGGACCATGATCCTCCACGAGAACTTTTGTCTACGCAATAACGTGGTTTGCCCCGAGTGCAATAACGTCTTCCAGAAGCGCTCGCTAGAATGGCAGAACCACTGGCACTGCAATTTCGGTGATGGTTTCGGCAGCAGCGCTGAAAGTAAAACCAAACACGACGCGATTTTCCACACACCGCAGGCCTGCCCCAGCTGCGGACCCGAACAAACGTTCCCCTCGCTGCCCCTCCTAGCCCGCCACCGCACAACAGTGTGTCCATTCAAGGTCATCCTCTGTCAATTCTGTCACCTCGAAGTACCCCAGGAAGGCGACCCTACCGACCCAGCTTCCGAAGCCGAGACAGCAATTACGGGTCTCACGCCCCACGAGCGCGTCGATGGCACACGCACCACAGACTGCCACCTCTGCGGCAAGATCATCCGCCTGCGTGACATGCCCGCGCACATGGGCAACCACGAGCTGGACAAGAAATATCGTGAGGCGCCTCAGATCTGTCGTGACAAGCTCTGCGGGCGCACGCTGGACGGGGTCGGGCCGCGGGGCCAGATCGGCGCGGGAACGCGAATGGGCCAGGGTCCTGGGAACGACCTCGGTCTGTGCTCGATCTGCTTTTCCCCGCTGTATGCGTCCATGCACGACCCCGAGGGTAAGGCTCTCCGACGGCGGATCGAGCGGCGGTATCTGACGCAGTTGATGAGCGGGTGCGGGAAGGCCTGGTGCGCGAACGAGTGGTGCAAGACGGGCCGGAAGAATGTGGGTCTCGAACCCAAGGCTACAGCTGCTGCCGGGTTGATGGCGGAGATTAAGCCACTTGTGGCGGAGGTAGATGATCGGAGCAGGCCGATGTATTTCTGCGTAGACGAGGGCGGGCAGAAGCGCCGCATGGTCGCGGAGGTGCTTGCCTCTGAGGGCGTCTGGGATCTGGAGTGGTGTGTTGCTGCTGCGGAGTCCGAGGGACCGAATTTAGAGAGGGCGAGGGAGTGGTTGAGGAATTGGGCACCGGCGAGGGGCGTTGTGGCATAACTGTCATGGAGGCACCGATACTGCGGAACAGATATAAAGTTTGAAAGATGCCGCCATGTCCACTTAACACTTGGCTGACTCTACACAAATCACTGAAGCATTTGGTGTTGAAATTTGACAACATTGAATTGGTTCATATTCGAGCCAGAGGCTTAAGCCAAAGAATGTGTGGAAAAACAAATTCCCCCTCGTTCCCCATTACCACCACACGCGGTCCTCGGTCCTCGGTCCTCCCATTAGAGAGATGAGCACGTTTAGTGCTTCTCCTTCTGGCATTGTTGTCAGCTACTCGTCATCCAGAGAGAAATAAGTAAGGGTCATAACATACGCAGCAATCACAGGTAGGGCCGCAATTGGAGCAGGTGCAGTTCTGGCAGCCACATTGAGCAGGCATCTTGAGTAGTTGATACGATCTATTCGATGTTGAAAATGTCTTTGGTATGCTGGAGTGCGATTTTCAAAATCTGGAAAGGCGAATCTTGTGAGTGGAGGAGAAAGAGCATTCGGCAGCAACGGACTACCCTCTTATACTATTCACGTCTACCTAACCCATCCACCAGGACGGCTCAAGGCACGGCAATCGGTGAAACTACCTTACTATATTCAGCATCGCCACGCAACGGCGCGCCATACTTGGGAAAGGAAAGACTGAAGCCGGCCTACGAGCTTGAGCGGACTAGTAGTCTAGCGGTGCCGAGGTCTTCGGATCGTTGCCATCTGGAGGGATGGTTGGCTCGGAAGCTTACTCGTCTTGCGATAACCTAGGTAGGTAGGTAGCTCTCTGGGGTTTATCCATGCGATGGAGACGTTGGCTCCTTCGGTTATCATGTAAACTGCCGTTTGCAGCTGGCGGCGCCCCATGCTAGAAGATGTTCAGCCGCTTCTCTACTGGCTCAACGCGTAACTTGGAGCCCGAATTCTTGGCAATCGTGAGGCGGCATTCAGTCACGGGCGACTTTGGGGATGGATCCGTTTGGCGGGGTGCTGTGGTGATCAGGATATAGGTGGTAATCTTGAACGGGGCAACTTGCATTGGAAGAGAATGGGGATAGACCAATTTCCTAAGGCGCAGTGAAGAGCAGGCCAAGATTGTGATCTAAAATAATTTCAGGATATGTTTTGTCAGTCACGTAAGTTTAGGGTGTAAGAATGCCATTATCGAGAGCATTGGTCCGGCAAAAAGCCATCCATTCTCTCCTAGTACCATGTTGAACTGCTTACACCACCATTACTCACAGTAGAGGTCAATGACGACGGAGTTGTCGACAACTATATCGCTCTCACAATTCTTGATATCAAGCTGTAACCGAGGTCATCCATTCATTCTTGAGGGATGACCGAATGACAATCTGGAGAGCGCGTCATGAGAGCTTCTACATGCAACCTTCGGCTATCATCGCGATCCAGAGATTCAAATAGGCCGTGTTCAGAAATGGTCTTCTCGCAGTCAAATAGAGAAATTTATGGTACCAGTGCTTTGGTACAAGACAACCATAACTTGCAGAGCTAAGGAAGATGGCCGGGAAGCCTAAAGTCTGTGGCGGCGCCGAGTTACATGATTCAGCGACTGAGAGCATGGTAGACTAGAATGCTGTTCCAGATGAAGGGTGAAGCGGAAGATGATGATATAATATTGAAACTTACCATGGTGTCACCTGTAAGCATTCAACCACATCAATGCGAGTATAAAATCCAACGATGCTTCGCAACGAAAGCATACGATGACTACCGACTTCGACGAAAATACTTCACAAAGAACACGATGGCCCAGCTAGTTCTACTACTACGTAGTAAACCTGTCTTGCATGGCTTTGTCTCAGCGGGGGAAATCGTCATCTAAGGTAGAGATGACTGCGTCTTCAGCTAGGCAAAGTTCGCGAACAGACACACAGTGGGATGCGGTCAGATGGTCAAGACCTACGCAGCCGAGACAGTCCGGAATATCTATCCATCCTGGACTTTCAAACTGTTCTTGGATACGGCGTGTAATACGCTCGTTCACACGCTCAACACAGGCAACGGATACACCGGAGACTGCCTGTCCGGGTCACAGGACTCAGGTCCGACCAACAACGATGAAAAATCCTACCCCATCACTCGAAACCCCATCGAGTCGTTCCGGATAATCATGCCACCAAGAGACGGAGCTCTGACCTCGACTTCATGGACCAGACAGTCCAGCCGGCGGGACAGGAGCTCGCAGATGGGAGGAGGAATCGGGGATCAGAGCCGGCCGTGATGTTCGACAGTCGTCAGATGCGATGACGTGCATATGTGGAGCCGTCGCTGAAGGACGACAGGGATCTGTCAGCCGCATTGGCAGGGGTAAGCTTCGCCGAAATCTTCCCGAAGCTTTTTGAGGGACGTGCTCGGCAGAAAACCGTCCGTCACAAACCCCATACGAGCTCTACCAGCGACCACACGATGCCACCCAGACGATCCAAACCCGCGCCTCCTCCACCGCCTTCCCGTACGCTCGTCCTCGATAATGGCGCACATACCCTCAAAGCCGGCTTCGTGACGGCCGACAGCATCGACGAGCCCCGCGTGGTACCCAACTGCATCGCGCGCGACCGCACCAAGAAAACCTACGTCGCCTCGGACCTGTCCAAGTGCAAGGACTTCGGCGAGATCGCCTTTCGTCGGCCGGTCGAGAAGGGTTACATCGTCAACTGGGAGGCGCAGAAGGAGGTCTGGGACCATGAATTCTTCAACCGTGACGCCCCCCAGAAATGTGACCCGGCCGAGACACGGCTGGTCTTGACGGAGCAGCCGAATGCGCTGCCGGCGCTGCAGGCGAACTGCGACCAGATGGTGTTTGAGGAATTTGGGTTTTCGAGCTACTACAGGGGACTAGGTAGGCCTGCCCATTCCCTTCGAGACCAGCTCTGTGATGGATGCTAAGCGTCTGCCAGCGCCTACTTTCAGTGCCTACGACGATATTCAACCGACCTTTCGAACCCCTGGACACGATCCAGCATTCGCACAACTACCTGTTGAACTCATGCTCCTCATCGACTGCGGCTACTCTTTCACGACCATTACGCCCATCTTCCAAGGCCGCCCGTTGCAATCCGCCATCCGCAGGCTCGATGTCGGCGGCAAATTCCTGACGAACTACCTCACCCGGCTCCTCTCCCTGCGACACTACGACATGCGTAATGATACACATATCGTCAACGAGATTAAGGAGAAAACCTGCTACGTGTCTCTGGACTTCAAGGCAGATCTGGAGAAGACCTGGAAGGGTACACGCGGCGAGAGGAGAGAACCGTATGTGACAGGAGCAGGGATAGCAAAAGACTACGTTCTCCCGGACTTTCACACCCGCGTCGAAGGTATCGTCCGCGACTACGATGCAACCAGCACCGCGAAACAACGCAAACTCGCAGCGGCCGCCTCAAACGAGGACATCCTCACCCTCCGCAATGAGCGCTTCGTCGTGCCCGAGATTCTTTTCAACCCCTCAGATATCGGCATGAACACCCCTGGTCTAGCCGACCTAGTCTACCAGTCCTTGCAGGCGCTACCCGTGGGACTTTGGCCGGGCTTGTTGGCGAATATCCTGGTGGTGGGCGGTAGTACCCAGTTCGACGGGTTTATACAACGACTCCAGAAAGAGATTGTCCTGCGGGTGCCGGACGAGTGCATGGTCAGAGTTGCTAGGCCTGAGAACTCGATTTGCGCCACGTGGCGTGGCGCGGCGAATTTCGCGAGGCATGAGCATGTAGAAAAGCTGGCAGTCACGAAGCAGGAATATGAGGAGAACGGCGCCGCATGGGTTGCGAGGAAGTTTGCTGGTGGCTTGGGAGTGGATTGAGGACCATGATTCCACGCTCAGTCGTTCCACAACACTGAAATACGCCCATCACGCGCCGGATGCTCTATTGGGTTCGGGTTAGCGTATGTCCTCCCAACAACAGTGCCCTCAACGGGAGAGGGACAGCGTGCTTGGTGCGATCTGGTAATTGGAGGGCCCCTTTGTTGCCGTCCAACCACGGCCGGGTATGGCCTCCTGTCCTAGCCGGACTTCTATTCTTGGCTCGCAGCACCGTGTTTGCCAACTTGAAAGCGATGTGCGCTAAGCCGATGTCGCAGCACCTGGTTTGCCACATGGTGGGATATCATGGGCCCTGGAATTCATGGTGCAGCTCGATGATGTTCCGGTAAAGTCCAAGCAAGGCGACAAGAACGTTGCCTTGGTCCCAAGTGCAGGAGGGGACAAGCGATAAGGATTTCTCGACAAAGACAGTCTTGTTGCAGGTCGACGGAGAATCCAAGGAGCGGCTCCTCATACCCACCGCTTTTGAGGTTCTCCCGCACCGTACTTCTATGTACATATACTCTAATCTTTTGTTCACTGAGCGGCCCTCAGCGTCTAACTTCCTAACGAACCTGAGTACCAATACACCGCTGCACTGCTTGAGGTACTCATGCTGACGGCATCGCTATTGTCACCAAGAACAAGCTGCATTGGACCGACCACAACAGACAAGATAGCCATTGATAGGAAGACATAGCTATCATGAGAAGATAGTGCTATTTATTCGAGGATGAGAAACTTTCGGTCCCCAGCGGAACGACTGTGTATAAAAGCCGGGATCTAATCTCCTTAAGTCTAGGTATACTCCCCATATTGAGAGGAAGCTTACAATTCCCTGAACTCTGCAGTGCAGACTAGAAAGCTCCTCGACATATAGTTCATGTTTTCAACTGGGTTTGGAAATGAGTGGCGCGGCAAGTCAACTAAGTGGTATGCAAAGTGCTCATTTTCCAATCGAAGACTTGAGTGAGGAGAGCCGACCAACCGGTATCTCGATACCACCCAGAAAGATGGGCCTGATAATGAGAAGAGATGAGCCAAAGGTGGTGGAAGTTCTCTTTAACGCGGACCAAATCCTCTCCTCGCAGGACTGGTCCGAGTCAAGGGGTGAGGAGCCAGCACCGTCGCGCAGTACTTCCGCCCCAATCTTTCATACCGAGGCCCCATCTTCTGAGCGCCGCTTAAGCGAGTCCTCCTCCTACTCCTCGTCCTCAAGTGAGTCGGACATCCAACTCTCACCCACCCTTCCTCCCATCCCCACTCCCTCTGCCCGATCCACGGGCGGCCCCCGTCCCACGTCGGACCACCGCCCCCAGGCCCGTGGTTCCGACCAGGCCGCGCCCTTCCTGGCCGGTGTGCCTGGCGCGGAGGCGCACGTCCGCCCCGCCCGTGACCAGGCCGCTGCGCGGAGCGCCCGCGAGCTGCCCACCCTCATCCGCCGGCTCGCGCCGCGGACGGACGTGCACGCGCAGGTTGCCACCGTGGTGGAACGGATGGCAAGGGCTGCCGAGGTTACGGAGACGATGCAGATTCGTAGGCTGCGGGAGGAGATCGAGCAGGCGGAGCGGCGGGCGCGGAGGGATGGTGGGTGGTTCACAGGGATTCGGAGGCGGTTTGCGTAGATGGAATGTATGTCTGTCTACAGGTGTATGCTGTCCTGCCTACCTTCTCTTTGGAGAACCTTTGTCCACCCGAGTATAGACAATCTTGAGAAGGGCCGTGCTGGCTTCCGCGGGATTCCCAAGAAGGACATGTATCGAATATAATTTGTATAGTATCACAACCTCGGAACTACACAATTTGCAATCTTGAATACACTTGTCTTTTTAGTTTCGTGGCATGACCTATATGTGATTGCCCTGTAGTTGTGGGTGTGATTCTTGTGGTAGATGGAAAAGCACAGGCAGTAATGGAGATGATGAGAAGTGATGGATATCATAACGGTTGGGAAAGAGGTGCGATCTGACCGGACATTCGGCACAGGAAATGGATGTTGTAAGGTGGAACCTGTAGGGGGAAAACCCTCAATGCTATTTTCAGTATTTGGAAAGTCGCTTAGAGACCTTCCCTTTTCTTCTTGCAGGTATCAGCAGCACATGGCCACTCATTTCCTTCCACACTGTGACCTATCATTCATCACCCATTCGCTCTTAGACTGGGTGCAGAAACAGGTATAATATCCATTCGATGGTCGACAGCATGCCTCGTCTATCCGAGATGGCACATCTAACGGTACATCGAGACATCTCATTATTCCTGTAGGGCGTTTATCATCCTTTCTCGAAGATCGGTAATATGTTCATCGACCACTCGCTGGATGCCGTCCCACATCTCATCCTCCTCCATAAAGTTAACGGTTCTCTCAGCCACCTCGTCACGTACATGTAACTCCATGTCGCCGACGGTCGGATAGTCCTCCAAACTCTTGTCTATGAGTTGCTTACTATAGGCCTGAAGCTCCTCCTTCAGCGCCTCAATCCGATTCTCGACATATGTCGCCAGGCTCTCGGATCGGGACGAGGCGTCGGAGATTCCAGTGGATTCGCCACTCACCGAAGGTGATGCGGTGGTCGCCTGCGACGCGCTGGTCCCGCCTGGTTGGACTGGCCCCATCGCGGTTGCTAGCTGGGCCTTGATCTCCTCAGCGACCAAGCCCTGTAGCCCAGATTTTAATTCATGTAGCTCGGTTTTCAAGTCCTGAAGCTCAGATTCCAGCACCTTCATATCCTTCTCGCCCGGCGCAATATGCGATTCCAGATCGTTTGAGCCCACCCGCCGTCTCTTACGCGGCGGCGACGGCGGAGGGGACGTGACCTCGGCATACAACGGGGGGTTTTCGGCCTGTAGACCGTTGTCGCCGGCACCGCCCGGACTGGCATGTGGAGGAGCTGTGTTACTGAAAACCTCATCGGGGGTGACAACCCGTCCACCCACGCCATAGTACAGTGACCTGAGGCTCATCTGTGTTGGGTCAGCCTTAAGGCGACCTGCCGTTGAAGCAGCCTCGCAGAGATCCAAGATCTGTGGCGGAGCAGTGTCGGGCGGCAGATATACGGCGATAGCGCGTCTCTTGGAGAGCATCTGCAGCGTCTCGAGCACTTGGCGATCAACATTCGTTTTTGGGAGCAAATTTGGCGTGGCCGAGGGCGCAATGAACACACCCGGCTCGTTGAGGCTGAAATGCAAACATGAATGCGTTCCGGGTGGAACCGACGCTCGTGAGACAGGACTTGCACATGGGTCGTAGTTGAGTGAGACGACCTTCTCCGGAGATATGTCAAAGAACACGCTGGTACTCTTAGGACAGTCGTGGAGGGCAACCGAGGCTCGCAGCCGGAAGAAGGCTAGGTTGTAGCGGGGATCGAAAAATATGCGCAAGGCTACGGACAGCGGTAATGATAATGGAAGATCGAGAGGCTGGAGTTGTTCGTCGTCGTCGGTCTCGACTAAGCAGTCCGGGATGTGCCCGTTCAGGGTGCCTTGAGGCGTAGAGGACGAGGCTGCAGGCATTGTCACTGAAGAGGCTAGAAGGCTGCATAAGTTTTAGACACCAGATTCGGTCAAGCAGGACAAGAAAAATGGGGGGATAGAAAGGATAAGAAATCCCTTATGTGACACAAGCGCCACACAAGATTGCCCACCCGCCCAGGCTTTTGGATGAAAGATACAGAGCACTAGAGCAGCCTTGACTCCGTGATGATGATCGATACCGGGGTCCGAGATGGTAATTCGAGGAATGCAACTAGAGCTGCACCATCAAGATCACCAAGTCTCCGCCTCTGCCATGCACACGCAGATCTCCTGACGCGGTACACGTCCTGAGCTGGCCCCGTGCTCCCAAAGCCCAGACCTGCCTACCCGTAGTCAGACCACGGGAAAGTGGCCTGTAGCGTGGCGATGGGGGCGCGGCAGAGGCAAGAGTAAATTTGATGCCTTGTGGGTGTACTGCGCTATGTGCAATGCAGTACTTATCGTGCAATGATAGAGGTGATGATGTGGATGTGTTTCTTGTGAGTCGATGTGGTGGTAGGAAAAGGGAGGATAGCATGCGGGGCCTGTTTGCGAAATGCAGAGGCTGGGCCAATTACCAGATCCCGTGACTGTCAGGTAGTCAGCCAAATGTGGCTTGTCGTGGCACGAGTCGGTGGAACCTCGGCAGGGCGCCATATGTGGCAACCTAGAAGCAGTTTCCCTTTCTCTCATGACCTAGTGCACTTCCTCCGTTCTGGAACACCTTAGTCTCCGGCGATGACTGCCATCAGCATTCTAGTAGAGAAAGTTATTTACATATAGAGATTATAGACTTATATAGTGTTTATAGTATTTTCCCTAACGTGGGTGTACAGTGAGTCGTGCACGACAGTAAGTTATGCACTTTCCTTCGAATTCCATACTCTACTAGTTCAGACATATTTTCTCTATAACCAACAATAGAATTCGCTACTTAGGAAAACCGGATCATCTTTACGATCGAAGCTATTAGATCGAGCAAAAAAATAAGCTAACGACGCGCTGCAAAGCTTTATAATATCCCTCTCTCTACCCTATATAATCGGATTAAAAGCAGATAATCGAAAACAAATATATAACCCCTGATATAGAAA